>JAPDSC010039258.1:356955-396360 GCA_026290005.1 Latrodectus geometricus
CATTGAGTTTAAATGCAATATGCAGTCTTTTATAACTTAACTATAAATATAAGGATTTTTTTTAATTTATCAATAGTGTTACATCAAATTTTAGGTGATAAGTAAAGTTAGAAAAGAGTGCCATATATATTATAGTTTTACATTTTCATATAATGTTTTTCATAGGTGCATAAAACATCTCTAAAACTTACTTTTAAATCTAAGAAGCAACATATTCTATCTTAATTCATTATAACTCATAATAAACAGAACACAAAAGTTTTATTTATTTTTTTACTTAACAACTTACTAACTTACAAAATCTTAATAGTTAATTACTTACTCTTCTTGTACTTACTAACTTCTTGTTACTTACTAACTTACAAAATCTTAATAGTTAATTAACTTGGTTTTAGAATGAAAATCGATGGAAATTATTTATGTAGATCACTAGAAGCTAAAGTTCCCTAAATTAAGTAAGGTTAGTACACTATATCCCCACCCGTCACAATTGTTGTAAGCTTAAAAAAATGTAAAATGTGGAAATTTATATAAATTTGATTTCATAATAAAGAATCATTTTTAAAAAGGGCTTCGATAAAGGAGACACTATAAAATCATGTAGATGCATTACTGCAAAACTGCAGCTGCATAACTGCTGAAAAACTTATTGTTTTATTTTATGATTATAAATATTCACAGCTGAATCTGAAACATTTGTTGAAAAACTTTTAATTGAAGTAGAAAATAACTAACATTAGATTTTTACACGTTAAAATAACCAATATAATTATGTATGTACATAAGATCATATATAAAAGAAGCCTGCACATTATTCAGTGGAAATCAAAGAGAGACTCAAGTGGAACATCAGTTTTTAAAACAAAATTTTAATCTAGGTTTTTCATACATTTTAAAGCTAATATTAGTATACCCATTTTTTTTGGAAAATATATTTATTTGCATGATTACATAGCTTTATCCCTTTTCTTTCTCCCATGTAAGGCTATCAACCGATTCAACGAATTTTTTAAAATGAAAATCTTTTTAAAAAATAGCAATTATAATTTAAAAAAAAAACTTTAGCAAAATTTTTGCATTTTGAAATAAAAATTCAGAATAAAATATGAAAGTTGAATTTCAATTTAAATCATTAATTACAAAGTCTATAGAAGATATAGAAGAATTAAGATCTCTCTCATTAATTTAAAAGTTTAGATGTTAGAGTTTTAAAATAAAATTTATAAAATTTATTTATAAGTAAATTTAGATAAAGAAAATTATCTGTTTTGTAACACTTTAATGAACTATTTTTATTTCTGGAACAAAATTATTTTTTGTTTTAGGCATAATATAAAATTAAGTATAAAAAATTTTGAAAATTTATTATAAAAGATTTAAAACTATTCTAAGTAAAAGATACATAGGGAAATTAATATTCAATTTATTATATTAAGGAAACATTTTCGAATTTCATAATTTTGATAACATTCAAAGTACTTAAGGGCAATAACATGTTATATATATATATATGTTTGTGTGTACATGGTTCCGTTAAATTATATTTATACTTCAACCATATTTAATACCAATGTTTAGCTAAAATATCATTGATTCTAAGGGAAAATTTAAAAAAATATGATACAATCTTGTTTAAAAAATAAATTATACGGTTGTGGAACCAAATAACATGGGGAAAAAATAATAATTTTACTACTGATGAAATTATGACCAAAAAGAATTTAAGTAATGGTGTATCTTCATAAAAGCCATTTACCAAGTAAGTGATGATTAACTGATCACCAGATGTCTGCAGCAGATGTTAACTCAAAGAAATATATTCATGATATATAATTAATAGAATATCTGCAAAAAACTTGAAGCACTGTAGTAAGCATAGTTGAGTGTTTTTATTATTCTACTGAGTTTTATTATGACATACGAAAATATTTAGAATGAAACAATATTAAATTTTATAGTTTCAAAAATTGCTTCCATATGAGAATAAAAAATAAAAATAACGACATTACTTACAAATTTACCAATAAATAAATAATTGACCTAATTCAATTTAATTAATTTTGATGATCAAATATGTTTAAATTAGGGCAAGAAGTTGTTATTCATGATGTTTCATTCAATTTGACAAAATGTACAATAATAATAAATATATATCTATATATTTAAAATTTATGGTAAACTAGATATTTTTTTTCACAATCTGTCGATCATTCATGCATCAAACACTTTGATTTTCTTAATAATTTAAGAATAGCTATAAACCAAACACTTAACAACTAATTTTAAGATAGAAAAATTGCTCAAAACTAAAACCATTTTTGCTACCTTATTATAAACCAAACTTTTAACAACTAATTTTATGATGGAAAAATTGCTCAAACCTAAAACTATTTTTGCTTGAATTACATGTTGATACAAAACTAAGGCAACCTATTTTTAAAGTAAACTTTTTACGGTAAACTTTAAAAGTTTAACTTGTAGTTTTATTTTCAAAATGAAGTGTTTAGTCATCAATATGACTATTTTTATCAGTCAAAATAAATTATCACCTTAAAAACAGATCCTCAAACCTGAAAAGATATTTTAAGGGTTTAGAAGGATAACTCATATTCTGTTATAAATAACGCATTTAAAAATCAAATAAGAAATTTCCCCCTGTATTATTATCTAATCTTCATAAAGAAATAAATTTCTTCTGAAAATCAAAATCTTCAGAAATAAATTTCGAAGTAAAATAGCCCTCAATGAAAGGAAAAGGAACATGAAAATATTCATCGCTGTTCAAAATTTTCGGATTCAAACAACTGTAGCAAATGAACTACAAATATCGAAATCGAAAACTTAAAGCCAGATTAATAAAATTGACAATAAAAAATAAGCATACTATCCCGTCTTCAAAGATCTATAAATTATAAGACAAAAAACTTTTAAATCAATTTTTTTTCAATTGAAATGTGAAGAAATATAGTTGAAAAAAATACAGATTTTAATATTTTTAATATAACAACTTTTTACAGTAGGCATTTTGAAACCACAAAGTTAAATACACAGTTTATTTATAATAAGGATTTTAATTCTCATTGGAAAAATTTAATTATTTTACGAATTCATATTTGTAATGTATATATTTCTAAATTGGTGTATTATGATACTGAATAATTTTTATGAAAATTTATCTTTCAGATCATTCAGATTTAATGTCTTCCATTGTAATTTTATGATGATAAAATGTTGAATAATGGACGATTGTGTAATTTGCAAGAAATATTAGAGAATGTTGATAATAAAAAATTATTTTATATTTAATTCCCAAATAATAAGTAGTAAAGTAATAGCGTGATTGAAATTCGATGTCAAGTTTAGAGCACACTGCACAGATTTACTATTTATTATAAAGCTCATATAAGAATTAAAAAAGCACTGACAATTTCTGTTGATTTGTGAGGAAGACTGCCCTGAAATTAGTTAGAATTAAGAACCAATAATATATTTGTAACCTTTCCTTTACTTATCTTCTTCACGAATAGAACGACTTATGTTGTTCACGAGGTGAAATATGATATTCCTTTTAAAATGTGTGATAACAACTCAAGAAGGAACAAATCTACTCTTTATCCTGCTGTTAAAAATTATTAGGTTCTTTTAGGAAGGATATAATTTTTAACAGCGTAATGCCTTAAGCAACTGCTATTTCACCATTTTCACTCATTTATTATGAGTTAGAATGTACAACAAAATATATTTGTTCTCAATTTTGTAGCAATAACAATAATGTTATCATTAAATATAAATTAATATTTTTTAAATATTAAAACCATTAAAACAAGATAAATGAGAAGTTTTACAAAATAAGACACAAATCTTTATTAATAACTAAAGTGTAATAATAGACAAATATTTTTTTGAAGTTATAAAGAAAATTGATTTATCACCTATAAGCGAAATACTTACAACATTTCATTTTTAAAATTAAGCATTAATGTTTACACCAGACAAACATTATATTTTTAAAATCATTTTTTCTCTTACAAGCATATTAAAAAAACTAAATTCCTTAATATATTTAATATACTTGGAAAAAATTTCTATTGTTTTTAAAACACACTTTATGTATCAAAACTGATAATACTACTGGCAGATATCAATTTCACAACAAATGGGTACAGTATCAATAATTAAATGTGAAACCTTTGTTTTGTAAAATTTAAAAATAGAAGAAATTTATTTTATTTGTAAACGATATTAATTGTTATTTTCAAAATGTGTTGTATTTTATTTTTTAAACCATAAACTAATGTTCAATACAATACGATTAAAAAAAATTAAACCATTTTAGTGATACGAAAATTTTACTATAATGACAGTTGAACAAGTTTTTGGAAAGAACAAAAATATTACAAAAAACTGTTTTATTTCATTTTTAAGGGATGACTTATATTTTAAAAAATCTTATGTTTCATCCTAAATTTTTATTCTATATAGGATATGTAAAGTCTTTTTACCTTTAAACATTTAACATAATATAAATGTATTAATATTTCCATTAAAATGCAAATGGTGATTAAAAAATATGTTATTCTTTGATGCATTTTAAAACATATTGTACATAAAAGAGCATATTTATTTTAGTGGTGAAGGCTAACTAAAAAGTTAGCAAATATTAAATATTTAAAAAATAGTAATTTACACCACCCAAAGGATTTTCCTGTTTTGCTTAAGCTTTGAAAATTACTCAAAATTTTGTTTTCATCGCTTAACAAAAAACTGCTTAGTGGCATCTTGAAAAAAAATATGCGTAGCTTAAATAGGGTGACGATATACATTTCTAGTCTTCGCATTTTTGCAATTATCCGTTCAAATTTTTATCTAAGCATTAAATCTATTCATAAATTTGTACAATATACAAATCAATGAAATTGGGACTTATGCTTCCGAGCTTATTGTGAAAATTTAATAAATTTGTTTAATTAATTACAGTTTTCAGATTTTGTTCATATTTTCATTTAAATTTACATTTTTATTAGCGACATCTTTAATACTTACAATAAAACTGGTGATTTTAAAATATCTTTTCAAAAAATGTCTATTCCCTTCAATTTTTGGAATCTTAAAAGTACTCTGAATATTAACTTATGAATGAAAATAATGAATAACAATGTTAGGTAAAAAATAATGTAATACTGAAATAGTCGCATATATTACAGATTACTTGGGTTCATTTTAAAAGTATTCTGATCTGAATACTTAAACGAAAAATGCTTAAAAACATAAAAATTTTAATAAATCTATGAAATTATTTGAAAGTCTTTAATAAACATACAATATTTTAAATTCACTGCAATTTTTTTTTACTATGACAAATATTCATATTTATTGCATATGAAGGAATTTATCAATGATAACTAATATTTATTAGCTACACTATATTAAAGAAATAAGCTTACATCATTTAAGGGCTACAAAGGAGTTATTCACATTATTTTTTAATGTGAATACCATCTACTTTTATGTGCAGTATCACAACAAATTTCAAAACTACGTTATCTTAAGCTCTTATCTATGTCATAATTTTTTGTATTTTAAAATCTATCACGCATAAATAATGCAAATATTTAACCTCTGTTTAAACTTTTATTTATTTTTTCATTATTTTTTTTATTTAAAGTAATATGGGATAGGTATTTCTTGTTTATGTTAGGAATATAACAATAATTATTGCATTCTTACTCAATAATTTGTTTTAAACTAAATTAGAATATCTAGTAAATATATTGAAATGGAGATGCTAACAAAATTCATAAAGTAAGTTCTAAGCTCTTTCGTATTGTATGAGTTCGAATCATGTTATATTAACATGCCAGAAATTCTATGAAAATGATTTAAACGCTGCGTGACTACAATTTGAAGTTTAATTACACGCAAATTGGTAATATATTAAAGACATATTCAAGAAAATAATATTGATAATAGAAAAATTAATCATTATATTACTATAAAATAAATAATATTCGTTTTACAATTGACAATTTAATTTTAATTTCTTTAAATTTTCTACAGAAACTATGGTATTTTCTTAACTTTTGTGGATAATATAGAATGCAAATTTGTCTCTATGCTTAAAGCCAAGAAGTGTATAAAAATATTTAACACAAGATAAGCATTTTATCTCAAAGCATGTACTTAAAAGTTCATGTAAATCCATTTTAATTAGAATTGGTGAAAAGTAACTTTCTTTTTAATCATGTAATTCAACTATGTAATAGTTCTACATAAGTCATGAGCTTACAAATAAATATATCCTACTGCTTACAAAATATATTTTATGTCTATAAAATGCATTTATAGATTAAGACTTAAATATTCAAAAAAGATTCATTAGGTAAAAGGGTATTTAAATTGTTTAAATTAATAATTTAATTTAGTTACCTAGGGAGAAAATAACAAACATTATTTATAATAATATGTAAAAAAATGTTATATAATTCCTATATCGCAATAATACGTTAGTAATTAGAAAGTGTCATCAATCATTTCATTGATACATAGAAATCAGAGTGACACACATACATCAGTCTTTAAAGTGAAAAGATGACAGATACTACTGAACTTTCTTGATAAGGCATGACCTAACTTCTTCCAGTTCCACGTAATGAACATTCGATTTGCAATTACCGAGGAGTCCAACTCATTTTTTCCAAGAATTCAAGAAAAAATACAGCAAAGTGTTAGTTGATCGAAGTGGAGAGATCGATATAATTCTATCGCTTTTTTGAAAATGTTATTTTCTTTAAATTTTTTAGAAACTTATTTTTTAATATTTTGAAGAAGAAAAATAGAAATAATCCTAAGACGAAATATTCATTTTTATCTATTTGGCAATGTATTTGAAAGGGAATGATAAATTTTCAGTTTACTAAAAGTGTATCAAATTTCTTCACTTATTAGAAGCTCTATTAAAAATTTTATCTATATTAAGTATGCAATATTTAATGAGTTTATATCTAATGATTCAGCTCCAAATAACAACCATTTTGAAAAATTCAAAGTTTAGTATAAAATACATTTTAGATTTCTAAAATTAATTACTAAATTACAGTAAATAATATATATATATATGTATGTATGTATGTATGTAAGCATTTATATCTGAAATATAAAATAAAAGTATATCTAGATGAAAAATTAAAATTTAATGGAATAGTTGAATTTATTTTAGATGTATCTATATGTTATGTAGTTGTCGTGACAACTTTCTACTGCTTCTTGATGGTGTAGTTAGGAACATGTTCCCCCAATATTCTTTTTTATTTACGTAATTGTTAACTTTTTTTATATTAATTTAATTTTGGTTTTCCTTCTTAAAATATTTTTCAAGCAACTGAATTACTTCCAATTCAAATTGATATTTCAGATGTTGAAAACATAGAACTATGTAAAAATATACTTTCATCTCAATCTTAACAGAAATATATGATGCACCATAAAAAATCACAGGGATACTTTAATACTTTAATGTAATAAATGTAATTTATTCTGACCACAAATTATTTGAAGCATGTTTGATTTTAATATGGATTACCGTAAATATCTTCATTATTATGAATAAGTGTATTCTTGGGAAAATATTTAATTATGATTTTGGTAATGACATTATTGTATTTATATGTAAAATACAATTATTTTTCGACATTTCACAATTTTAAAAAGAAATATTCTAAATAAATAAATTTTTATTTTTCAATGATTTCATTGACAAATAAAATGAATTTTTTTCATGTGTAAAACATTTAAAGGCAGAGTTTACTAAATGACCTATTAAAATCTAAAGAATTCATGCATACATTATATAAATATTAAAATTTCATTATTTAGTTTTTTTTTTAATTTATTTCCATGTAAACCTTTGAATACAAAATACATTGTGAGTAATAATTACAAAAACATGATGAAAAGTACGCTTCATATTACAAATATGTTTTTTCGTTTTCAAAAGTATCTTGAAAAATTTATTTATAAAATAAATGTTTCACCCAAGCTTATACATGGGAGAAATTTATTAATATGTAGTCTAAAAAGCTTATTGCTCTGGAACCAGTTATTTTTGATACATTTGTACATATTATGACATGTCATAATGGATAAAAATGAAACAGAGGTCTGTTATTTACTCTTGATGAGTTTATTGCTATTTATAACAATTCTTCTTTCAGAACTTCAAAGAAAGTTAACTCCTCTTTCACTTTTCTGTGCATGAAAAATACTCAGCAAACAACATCATAGTTTTTTCTTTTTCTACACAAATACAAATCCTGTGTTTCTGTGACATTTGAGAGGAACAATCGTCGATTTAAGCGTCGTTTTGGGAGCGATTGAATGCTGTTTAATAAGACGAAGTCGCAATTCGTCCGTAAAATGTAAATTTTAGAGCCCATTTAACGCAGAAAGTAAAAGCACGAAGTCAAATATTGTGATTTCTTTTCCTTGTCACTTTTCGATCAAAGGGCGCAAGAAAAGCATTTATTTTAAGGCGAATAGTGCCCCAGGGTGACAGAAGAGGGCGTTCGGAAATAAAACAGGGATATCAGCCTAAGAATGCAACTTGGATGCCTAGATCAGATTTAAGACAAAATTTCATGCCATTGTGCTTTCCTTTTCTTTTCCTCCTTTTTATTTCAAATGTTGGGTTTTCTGCCAATATCAAATGGTGAATGCACATGATTTGGATTGAAATAAATTTTTTCAGATAATCCTGCAGTCATAGTATTTTTGATAAGAAATTTGAATGAATAATTTAACTCTGCCTATTTAATTTTATGTATGACAGTTTAAATTTAAAAATTCTGAAATGTATATCGCAAATTGTAATTATTATATTAATTTGTATTCATTATTACATTAATTTCAATAATTTTCATTTAAATTACAAACTATGTATAAAGTCTTGGAGAAGAAATTATAATTACATATTCACCTATTTTTATTTGCTTGAATTGTAAAAAAAATTTTAATCATGAGATATTAAAATATCTCATGATTAATTTTATGTTTTATAAAATTAATTTTGTAAAACATAAAATTAAGTCAAATATACGTATAAAAAATAAGAAAAACGTTATTCCATAAAAATAACAGCCCCTTTGTTTTTATATTTTGAGCTATGTTACTAAATAACTATCAAAATAAAATTGGTAAATGCGTAGTATTTAATTTCACAAAAATCTGTAAACATTTATAGATGTATAAAACAATTTTATTTTTTATATCTTATATCATATTTCCTGTTTCTATTTTTGGGTTCTACTATTTCGTTAGGTATTTGCGAGAGAGTTCCATACATTTAATGGACGAAAAATATTTAGAGAAAATTTATGCAAGCGTATTTTCTTTTTCAAAACAATTAGCTCTGAAAATTATAATTTCTTTTTATGATTAATTTCCCTTTTAAAAAGCACATCATGTTTAAAATTTATTTGGTACTTTTATTGAAATGTTGACTTTAAAAATTTGAAAATAATGTTAACGGTGTTATGAAAATGAGTTCTATTTTGAAATTATATTACTTTATAATAAAAATATTAAATTTCAAAAACAATATTAATTTTAGAATATTAAAAAAATTGTCTTTATATATATATATACATATTTTCAATTTTTATTTAATAGGCTGAATCAGAAGAGAAAATTCTTTTAAAAACTACTGTTAAACTATTTAACTTGGTGAAGCATTTGTAATAAAAATAGATTTCTTTTAATTGACAATTCCTTTAATTACATTCTTTGAAAGAATTTCATGAAAAGGTATATATCAGAGTTTGTATTTTTAAGTTGAATTCACACTGAGTTATTTTTATAGATTCATCTTTGTGATTTAAAGCCCAATTATTTTTCAAACAAAATTCTGAAATAAATTAGCAGAAATGAAATCGCTATCTAAATAAGAAAAATTCCAAAAAACTATATGAACTCTACATTTGAACAAAAGAAAGAAAAAGAAATATTGAATCCTGTTTCTAAAAAACCTAGAAATTCCTTGTGATAAAAAAGTAAACTGGTGAGACGTGAGAAATAACGATTATTTGTTTCAGATTTGACCGCTGATGCATATAATTTCCACGCAAATGCCCTTCGGCGAAGAGTTGGAATGACAATTACGTCTCTCTCACTGATCACACAGTTCCCCGCTCACAGATCACACCGCTCCACTTTCGCTTCGACACCTTTTTTCCTGCCCGATTTTTCAGTCTCTGATCTCTTGATAATAAAAGGTCACGAAAATGACATCTGAAAAAAAAGAGAAGGCAACTTCTCTTCTCTATCTATTTAGTTTTGTTTCTTCTTACCACGATTGACAGATGAATGTTTCATTTAAATCGGAATTTTTCGATGTCTCTTTGAAAGTATGCGATGCAGGAAAAAGATATAAATTTTATACGACTTTAAAGATGATTTCGAATTTTTTCTTGAGGATTTAGAATCTTAGATAGTTAAATAGTTAAAGAATCTGGGTATTATTAGACTTGTATTATATATTTTTAAATCAGTATACCGCACTAGAAATGTATTATCCCCTCAAATGTTTCATCATTTTTTAAAAAGTCGACTTTTTATATTTTTAAATTTGCTAAAATATATTTCAAAATTTAGAAACTTACTAAGGCAATAAAAATCACAAAATTGTGTTGCTTTAAATTTTACATAACTTTTTATGAGACATTTTTCTTATATAGCATGCAGCTCAGGATAATTGCTATATGGTTTGAAAAATCATTTTGAAATTTAGAAAACTAAAAACTTATTTCTAATTAGTTCTAACTGTAAGTTAAAGTCTTGTTTTTCAATAAAGATTGTAAATTTTTCTAATTAATTTGTGTTCCAAATATATTTACAGAATTATATCAAAAAGTGTTCACTATTAGTATTTAGATAATTTTTCTTGAATGATCTTAAGTATTTCAAATTTTAACACTAAAACTACCGAAAGGGGTCATTTGACCCATTTTCCCATTAATTTTACCGAATCAAAAAAATCCCCGGTATGTTTAGTGTTAATATATTACAACTTTACTACAATTTTTAATTTTGCATATACTTTCATTGGTTTTTCCCAACAACTAATTGTTGCGATAGCATCTTTTTATTTCATAAATTTTGTTTCCAATTTTTTTTTAATTTGTCAATAATAAATACGGATGAAATCATAGCTTCACAAAATTATTGTGTTTTATATGCTTATGATATTATATTTAGAATATAACTCTTTTTAAATATAAACCATGAATTTATTAGTTAATCTTACATATCACTCTTATAAAAATGAAATCTAATGGTATATTTCTCTTATTTGTCGATAAATATTTTAAAGGCATATATATATATATATATATATATATATATATATATATATATATATATATATATATATATATTTAATTATATTTCGTACAGCTGTGCGTAAAAGAGAAATCGACAGCCAATTCATTATACTCTAACAATCTGTCAAAGAATGTGACTGGGACAATTAAATGAGACAGTTTACGACAGCATGTTGCATTTATTATTTTAATTTTTTATCAAACATCTTATTAAAAGAATATTTCTTAAAATATATTTCCTTGTCATAAAAATAAATTTACCTTAAATTAAAATCTATCATGTATAAGATTGATCGCTTTGAAATATCTGATATACGATATGCTTTTAAATATCTGAAATATCTACATTACAAATTTATTAAAGTAGTTTAAAATACAGTATTATATTTTATTAGAAATATATTTTTACACAAGATATATTAATAATTTGTATTTGTATACATAAATGTTTATATCATCTTTTGTGTATAAGCTTAAATTGGTGTTTATCATTTATTAAGAAAATTTTTCAAGGCAGCAAAGCTGTGAGCATTTTTGATACTTAATTGTGTATCTATATACACTATTAAGTATCAAATATGCAAACGAAGAATATACAATATTATGGGTGGGATACTTTCATATCATATAAATTATGGTGTGATTTGCAAATGGTTGTTTATTATCTTCAAATGGTAATTTATTTTATAGTCTTCCATAAAATTAAATTCAAAAGCCATGTAATTTACAACAGAATGTTTTATCAATTCTTTACATCCATCATAGTTAATATGGAGCCAGTTTTTGCTTTCCCCTAATTTTTCTTCAAATTTCCATTTAGAGATTTCCATTCCCATGGAAGCGCTTTTCAATAGTAAATTGAAAATTTGACATACTACAAGTTATTAACTATAATGAATAGTGAATGTTGCATTGAAACAACATTCATACCGTACATACAGAGTACAGTCTTAACTATGCAATCAAATTTTCAATTCTAAATGTATATAAATAAATGTAATTATTGCTGTAAAAGACAAAAATGTTATACCTTGTCAAAATGCTTTAAAACTAGAATTATTGAGTGTAAGACTAAACGAAATTTGTTGAATTATTTCAATTATTGAATTACTTGTTGAAATTATTTGCTTAACTCGGAAAAATGCATTATTATAAGACTTAAATTAAGTTAAAATCATTTAAAACTTTGGAAACATATTTGAAATTTTAATTGCTTCTTACTTCTATTTTGCTTACAAGCTACAGATTGAGTTTGATCAGAAGGAGTTAATGATAAAGAATCTTTAAGGAGTGAGAGAACTGATATATTTATTTTCCTCTATAAGTGTGATTTTTAAGAGATGTCATACTTATTTATTTTTTTAGCAAAAGGTACATTTTGCTTATTATTGGTAGTTTTATTAGAAATTTCACATAAGGAAATTAAAATATATATACTCTTAAGGCAATATTTGAAATTTCTTTGAAATTCGATAAGTTTATAAATTTTAATTTTAAGCAAGAAATAAAAATTTTTAATATAAATTAATATTAGTCATTTTTAAACTGAGATTAAAATCTAATTTTTCAAAATAATAAAAAAGACTCATTATTTTTACCATTAATTGATAAGGTACAATTAACTTAAAAAGAAAAGTTAATAAAATTTATGGTCAATTCTTGTATGAAATATTTTTCTTCTAATTGCATACAGATGCATTTTATATTTTTTTCCTTCTTAAATTCGATCAGTGCAAAAACCTGGAGCCTTCGTTTTACTATAATGAAATCTAGCTTTTATTTCTTTAAAATGAAGGTTTTTCTTTAAAAACAAACAAGAGCTGAGAGGTTATTTTTTTTTCAAAATACACATGTATTTAATGATGTTTTCTCTTCTTAATTACCACTCAAAGAAGAAGATTAATAATGCAAGTTTCTCAAGTATTTCAATTTTTAGATTGTTAAAAATCTACTTGACAATTTTAGAAACTTATTAAATTAACCTAGCTCCATTTTTTATAGAATCGTTTGTTTTATTATTTTTTTTTCGAATGGGATTCTTGAAATACTTTGCAAAAAGTAAAATTTATATCTTTCTTAAAAGAATACGCATCAATCCTAAACTATTGTTAAAATAATATTAAATTAGTAATTCTAAACATATGTCAACAATATTTCCAAATTCATAAATAAATTACTTCATAATTCCATCTTTAGTTTCTCACATTTAGATAAGAAATATATTCCTTAAAAAACAAAATAGCCATATTTTTTTCACAGTATCAAGTACTCTTTACTAATGTTAAATGTTATGCATGATTATTAAGCTTATGTTACAATAATTCTTTATTTGTATAGGGACTGCAAATTTTCAATGACAAATTCTCACACACTTTTTAAAAACTGAATAATTTTAAGTTTGGTATAATCAATAAATGCATTTAATTTATAATCACATAATGAAACAAATGATTCAAATTGTTATTTTTCAACTTTTTGAAAATTAAATTTACTGATCTTATATTTATCCTAGAAAATTTAATACTAAGATGATATGTGTGGGTTATTTGTAATCTCGTACTTCTTCTTTAGAGTAATATTTAGAAGACAATGAGAATTTCTAAAATTTCAGTCGGAAGTTATTAAACTTATATTTGTTAGTTTCCTAATAGTAGAATAAATTGAAAATAAGATAAATCTATATTTAAAAACGCTTCCTTAGTGATAAAGTATTCAAATAAATTAAATATTGTAGGTGATAAATTTAAATGAAATTATGAAGAATATCAAAATATGCTTGCAGTTAATCAATTTTGTCCACCTAGACAGATTTTAACATTATCTTAAATAATAATATATACGATTATCATACATACATGAAAATAAAAGTTTATTTTATTTTATAAACCTCACTCCAAAATGAAAGATAAAAATGGCATAAAGAAATTCATTAAAAGAAGAACAGTAATTATCATCTTCATTTATTAGAGATAAAGTCTAAGGATAAAATACTCAATTAACACAGTATCACCAATTTTTTAAAGACCAAGGCACCATAATGAGATATTTAAACAAACATTGGTTTTGCCCTCCAATTTTTTTTACACTTACCATTTTCATATGTCATAAAGTGAAAAGCAATGGATATAGACTTGCAGAAAATAAAATTACATCCATTTTTATTACTAAGGAGTGGTTAGTTTTGAATCCAGAACTATCATCAAGAAAGTAATGCATAAAATTGAGTTTATGAACAAGGACTTATTAGAGCGTCCATTATAAATTTATATTTAATATAACATCTTGGTGGCACCAAAATATGAATGTCTCTTCTGCCACGACTAATTAGGTTTGCTTTTGGAACCACAGTTTAGTATCAAACTGTTTAAAACCAGCTCCATATATATATATATATATATATATATATATATATATATATATATATACTAGGCCTGATTTCTTACACATTAATGAAATATGTTATGTTAAATATAAGGTTAAATGAATTACTCCTAGAATAGGGAACAAGCTATATGAGCTGGAGGTGAAACAAATGACTAAAAATTATTTTCAATGATGAGTCCTGATTCTTTTGTTCACATTGATCAGTCTAAATGAAATCTTCATTCATTATTTTCAAAATTTTCAGTAGTAATAATAATTAACAAAATAATTCGCAACAAGAGGATATATATTAAAACTTAATTTAAACATGGTATATTTAAACTTAATATATTACATGTAATGAGATTTGATATTCGATAATATTAAAAGTTGGGAAGTCTCCTTCGCAATTCTTATCAAAATATTGCTTTTCAAAGAAAATGTATTTTCGTTATTTCTTTATAATAAATATTTTGCCACTGGCATGTTATTTGTAAACTAACGAGAGGTTTGTTAATAGTGGAAATCTTTATACGATATTTCTAGTAAGATTATGATGGATTATTAAAATAATATTTTATTTCTTATGATTTACATAAGCACATAAAAAGTTAAAATTTATATAAAATACGCACTGAAATATATGAACTTAATTAATTAGGGAAATATTCATTCACAAAACAAAATATTACTTTTAAGTTTCAAAATATTGAAGTATTTAACAAGCATGAAAAACAAGAAATATGTTTTCTCATAAAGCGTCTTAGTTCATGTGTGGCATTCTCTAAATTTGGTAGATGATTAATGATTCTTATGATAACTTTTTTAAAATGAGAATTTTGATTCCAATTAATAATGAAAAAATAACATGCAATGTAAACTGTAATGTGCAATATGAACTATGTCACTCATTTAAATTGCAATCGGATATTTTAGTGCATCTACTCGTGCTCAAATAATGAAGTATTAAATATTAGTGTAATTAAATTAAGCATAAATATTAGGATAATATAGACATGCAATTAAATAACATGAGTTTAAGATACTTTTTCTGATTTCCAATAAATGAATTCTTATCAAAAATTTCTATTCAATAAATTTAAGCTGGTAATCAAATTGCTCTAAATCAGGCATATGGACAAGTTCACATTAAAAACAACACTGGATTTTGCATATGCTTTTCAAAGCAGCAAATTAAAAAAAATTACAGCTATAGGATTCTGATTTTAATGCAGTCAGTAATAAAACCTTTTAAATGTTGCAATTTGAGAAGTTTCTGAAATTCCTTTTTGTGGTCAATAACTATTAAAATGAAGGATATACCTAATTAAAAATACAGATGTAATACTATATGAACACAAACAGCCATTTTGCTTAATCTAATTTGAGAAATAAACTTTTTTGTACATCTTCAATTTTTTTTATAAAACATATTTGGATTATTTTATTTTTATCTCTTCGATATTATTAATATTTTGACACGACATGCTAACAAATTATGATTTATTAATTATTAGCATTAAAATAGCAAATGCATATCACTGCTGATTTAAAATATTTAGGATTTAAATACAATAAAAATTAATACGTACATATATATATTTATGTACAGAAACACATTGAATCACTCAACAAATTGGTTAGAAGACAAATTCAAGCCATAAAATAAATTCTACATTCTTTTTTACCATTTCAACTTTCTCACATTTTATTACGCATCTTCTTTACATTTTAACACTGATTATCTACATCTTCAGGTTTATAAAATTTGTCTATTCTTAATATTTAAAGATGATTTGGGTTTTTATAGAGAAAATTATTTCATGAAATTATTATTTAAATATTAATTTTTATAAATTAAATATTTGCGTGCTAGAATTTGCTTACATTATAATATAACTTTAAAACAGCGATTCTCAACTTGTGGGGCGTGACAAGTGATCCCTAGCACACAAGAGGGGGATCACGAGAATATTCAAGAAAAATATTATTTAAAAAAAATTTATTAACTGACTTAATGGAAACTACACATACACATAGAAAATAAAATACATTTCAACATATAATGACTTTTTAAGGTAAAACATTTTACTTCATCAAAACTTACTTAATCAAAATATATTAAATAAAAAATGAATTTAATAATTATTAGTGACTTCCTAGGGCATGTCTTGCTGAGCAAAGTTTTTCGAAAGAAGGTTTAATATCAGAAATTGCCACTCTCAGTTTTGTTCTTATATTTAGCTGCGATCTACGTTTTGTCTTCAAAAAAACCACAGCAAAAATCAAATTTCACAAAAGTAGGATATTGAAAATGATAATAAAATGCGAAATGCCCATGTTCTTTGTGCAGAAAACTCACTATCTACTCCTGCCCAAAATTCAAAGTGATTTATTACTAAATTATTTCTCGATTTCGCCACTTGTTATGAAGTCTATGAATTTTTCTTCCTTCTTGATTAAAAATCCTTCGGGAGTCTAATGAAATAGATCCCTAACCCCCTCTTAACTTGGTATCAGTTTATCATCAGCAAAAAAATAATTTTTAAAATTCTTCGCCAGCATGGCCAAATGATTTTCAATGGTTACTTAAACAATTTGTACATGTTCTTCTTCAACCTTGTATGTTTTAGTACAATCATCTACATTTGCAAACATTGTAAGGTTTTTTTGCTTTAAATTTCTGCTCCACAAGTCCAATTTTCTACTAGAAACATTAATATTATCACTGGTATCCAATGTATGTGATTTTCTCCTCGGAGTTGAAGATTCAAGTTATTTACTTTTTCAAATATATCGACAAAAAAGCTTAATTTCATCACAAATAAACAATTGCTAAAATTCTTGGCTTCCTGTCCGTTTTCTTCTTCTAGGAAAATGGCGATTTCTTCTCTTAAATCATAAACACGTAACAAAAATTTTCCACGTGATAACTATCTTGCTTCCCAATAAAATAATAACGCTGAATGTACTGAACCCATGTCTTTAGAGGTGAAAATATTCTAGATTTCAGGGATCTCATTTTTATATAATTTACGGTTGCAACCGTAGTTAACACAATATTCAATGCAAGACTCATTTCTTGCAAAACTAAAGTTTCTCTGGGGATCATGCAATGCGTCCAGACGCACTAGGGCGAATTTTGTCTCATAAGTACTTGTTTACTTTGAAATCTTCCAGACCTTGAACAAGCACCATGAGTGCATATTCCAACACAATTTTTCCATTCTATGTTTGCCTTGTTCATAAAATCATTCAAAATATTAAATAATAGAAGCGATGTTGCTTTGAGTTGTATTGGTTTTCAGAAAAGTAGTTCTTCTACTACTGAAATATTATCACAAAATATAATATAAGCAATTAAAGGAGCATCTTTATTACTATCCATTGCTACATCAATCTGTATTGAAAACAATTTGTTACGTAACTTCGAGAAAAGCTGGCACTGTACACCTTCAGCTGTATCACCATTTCGACGAGCAATACTCGTTTAAAAGAGATATGGGCTACAATTGTTTTGAAAAATTATTTTCAACCATAGTTTCTACAATCTCAATTGCAGCTGACAAAACAAACTCTTAGCCAACAGTGTGAGACATTTTACTTCTAGCTATTTTAAATGAATGCTACAATTATGATATTCCTAAAGATCTAATTCAGTGATTCTCAACCTGTGAGAAAATGTTATTTACCCAAGAGAAAATGTTATTTAAAAAATTGATTAAGTGACTGAAAGGAAAGAACACACACACACATACAAAACAAAATACACTTCGACATATTTAATAATTAACTTATTAAATTAAAACAACTTACTAAATTAAAAACAAATTTAATAATTATTAGTAACTTCCTTTCAATGCCTGTCTTTCAGAGCAAAGTTTTTCGAAGGAGGCTTTAATATTAGAAATAGACACTTTCAGTTCTTTTTCTATATTTAGCTGAGATCTATATTTTGTCTTCAAAGAAGCCACCGCAGAAAATCCAGTTTCACAAAGGTAAGATGTTGAAAATGGTAGTAGAATGCGAAATGTCCTTGTTTTTAGTGCAGAAAACTCATCATCCACTCCTGCCCAAAATTCAAAGAGTGATTTATTACTAAATTGTCTTTTGGTTTCACCACTTGCCGTGAAGTCTATGAAGGTTTCTTCCTCTTCGATTAAGAGTCCTTCGGGAGAATTTTGAAATGGATCCCTCACTCAATTGTAACTTGATATCAGTTTGTCGTCAGCAAGAAAGTACTTTTTAAAATTCTTTGCTAGCATTGCTAAATGATTTTCAATGGTAACAAAAACAACTTTTACATGTTTTTCTTCAGCCTTGTAAGTTTTAATACAATCATTCAAATTTGCAAACATTGTTAAGTTTTCTTGCTTTAAATTTCTGCTCCACAATTCCAATTTCCTACAAAAGCATTAACTTTATCCCTCGTATCCAATATATGTGTATTTGCTCCTTGCAGTTGAAAATTCAAGTTATTTAATTTCTCGAATATATCGACCATGTAGCTCAATTTAAACACAAATAAACTATCGCGAAAATTCTCAGCTTCCGGTCTGTTTTCCTCTTCTAGGAAACGGCGATTTCTTCTCTTAATTCATAAACACATTGCAAAAATTCCCCTCGTGATAACCATCTTGCCTCGCAATAAAATAGTAACACTGAATGTACTGCACCCATGTCTTTACAAAGTGCGGAAAAGATTCTTGATTTCAGGGGTCTCATTTTTATATAATTTACTACAGTTACAACCGTAGTTAACACAATATTCAAACCAGGACTCATTTCTTTGGAAGCCAAAGCTTCTCTGTGGATCATGCAATGTGTCCAGACGCACTGCGGCGATTTTTGTTTCACAAGTGCTTGAAATCTTTGGAATCTTCCTGACATAGAACGAGCACCATCTGTGCATATTCCGACGCAATTTTTAAATTCTATGTTTGCCTCGTTCATAAAATCATTTAAGATAGCAAATAAAGCGAGTGCTGTTGCTTTGAGTTCTATTGGTTTGCAGAAAAGTTATTCTTCTACTACTGACAAATCATCACAAAATCTAACAGAGGCAATGAAATGAACATCTTTATTACTATCTGTTGCCTCATCGAGTTGTATTGAAAACAATTTGTAACTCAACTTCGACAAAAGCTGACACTCTACACCTTCAGCTGTATCGCCATTTCGACGAGCAATACTCGTTTAAAAGAGATATGGGCTACAATTGTTTTGAAAAATTATTTTCAACCATAGTTTCTACAATCTCAATTGCTGCTGACAAAACAAGCTCTTCGCCAACAGTGTGAGACATTTTACTTCTGGCTATTTTAAATGAAACTTTGTCAGATTTAATTGAAACTTTTTTATTCACAGACAATGTTTCTTTAAAAAAAGGATTTTTGCTTTTTAAATGATTTTAATTTTAACTGGGTTTGTTGATGTATTCACTATGAAGCGTTTCCAAATGTTATTTAGGTTTATTAGGTTTCATGTTGCTTACGGCCAACATTTTTGAGCAGATGATACACAAGGGCCTTTCTTCTTCATTTACTTCAGTGGTTGTAAACCTAAAATTTAAGTATTCTTGTTAATATTTTTTTAATTTTATTTTTGAAACCATGCTCGGCTGTGTACTTGTAGATGCTTGATTATCTTCTAATGCTCTCGTATTTCCTCTTAAAAACATATCCATGAGTCTGCATAAATATGCTGCTTTAAATATTTAATATGGTGAATTGGAATTAACACGAAAATATGTATAGCATACACGTTGCCGATAGATTTGATAGCAATCAACTCGAATAAGAGTACTGGAATTGAAATTTGCCTTGTCGAACATTTTCATTCTTCCTATGAGGTAGAATTTGCTCTGCGATTACTCGAGACAGCATAGGTTGTGTGGATTCCCTTTCACAAACTTTACTTTTTCCTCTTTTGTTTAGTCTTGTTTCTGAATTTCTTTTTTTATAATTTGAAGAAAATATATTCCCATTTTTTAAATTTATCTCTTTTCTTCTAGGTTACCTTTTATCAGCGAATTTTTTTACTTAAATATTCTTTTAATGTTATAGCTCTGATTGGATTTAGATTCATGTATTATATTTAAATTTTCTCTTGTTTCATTCGCTTCATCAGTTCCCCTTCCGCTTGACAAAATGCCATATATGATTTCTCACCAACGTGGGCTAGCATTTACTCTCGTTTTGAAGTTAGTTATAAATAATTTAAAAACATACACACACACAGAATTCAAAATACTTAATGCACGTAATTGTTGCACATATTTTGTAAGCGTGGGCTCAATGAAAATTATGATTGAATACTGGGTCATGAATACAAAAATGTTGAGAAATGCTGCTTTAAAAGTTTGAAATTTTTCTAAAAAAATTGCTTATACTGGATTATTTGCTTTACATTATATTTGATTTGAGGTTTGAATGCACATTGCATTTTAAATTCACGCTGAATACTTTTTTTGTCAAAATGTTCACAATTTAACGTATTAAATATACATATATTGGAAATAAATATGTATCTCCTAGAATTTAATACATTCGAAAATATTCAACAAAGCTTTTAAAATAATTATTAAACTTAGAATTTGCATGAAATCACTATATATTATGCAATTCAAAAACAAATTGTGTTTTAAAATTACTTCCTTTTGCAAATTTTATTAATAATTTTTAGCCACAAACGCGAATTATTTTGATCCTCATATTTTTCTCATTTTTTGTATGCAAAAAATTAATTTTGCATTTTATAGCCACCAGCAATGTTCAAAAAATTACACATCATTTAAAAATTTGCCAAAAGAAAGAATGTCCATTTCTCATGTATCTCTATAAAATCATTATAATTAATAATAATGTCTAGAAATTTAATTTACAAAACTTTGTTATCATTTTTTTCATATTATATTTTACAAAATTCCTCAATGCATTTGAATTACTGGTTGGAAAAATAAATGCTATAAGATACAAAATAATCTTTGAAAAATGTAACATAATAAATAATTATAGTTAAAATATGCTGAGTTGTCATATTAAGCATTTTGCGTTGCGAGATCAAGAGAAAATATTTTATTAACGAATTATATACATATATTAATTTGTTTGCAAAGTTATAAAACTTTTCGAGAACATTTGCTTATTGTCATTAATTAAACAATGCTATTCTGATTAGACAACTTATATAATTTTTTCTTACAGTTTACTCTTGAATGTTATATGAACTAAATGAAATTTAATAAATATCATTATTTAGTATAAAACTCTAATTCAATTAAAACATCATATTTTTCCTTGTGAAAAAAATTCGATAATAAGTTTATCCATTACTACATAAGAAATAATAGGTTCATATTATACAAATTTCCAATAACAGATTCACATTATATAATTTTTAAAAAATGATAATTTTTTCATATTGCAATCTTTAATGTAATATATAACAATAAAAAAGAAGAAATACAAAAAGAAAATATATTGCTCCTATCCGCAAAAGGAATTCCGGTTTCATTAGCGGCATTTGCAACCTAGAAAGAAGACAACTTGTTGAGGGAAGGAATATTTTTTGCGGCAAGTGAGGGAAAAGGGAGCAAAAAAAGCAGTAATTACTATCTTCTTGTCTATAGAAAATTCTTTCCTTAAATGTCTTGGGCGAATACCGTGAAAATTGATTTAACCACTTAATCACGCATGCGCGTATCAGGTAAAAGGAAAGGTGTTTCTATGGAACAGCGTTATTCTTTTTTTTCATTTTTAACGTGTTGTATTTGTTTAAATAAAAGTAGAGAAAAAAACATTAATACATGTTGATTGATAAAAAGTTATTAATTTAGAAAACATAATTTCCAATATATTATGTTTTCTAAATTAATAACTTTTCATTAATCTTGCCATTAATAATACAATAATATGGTTACCATATATTCTTACTAATAAAACATAAAACATTTATTAAGGTATCTGTTTTTATTATAATATAACATTAAAAAAAATTAATCATTTAAATTTTACTCATCAAAAATAATCAAGAAGAAATTAAAATTGTAAAAGAAGAGATGACTGGTCATTGATTTAACGTTAGTGTAAAATGAAAGTATATACTAGTATTCAGAAATTTAAATTTTCAGAAATTCAAGTATTTTCCTTTTGTGATGTCTAATATAATAAAAAAAATGTTATTTTTCCAATTATAAAAGATTAAGTTTTATATAAAATAATGTTATTCGTTATGAACTGTTAAGCAAAAATGATTTTTTACAATTATTCTTCCTCTAAATCTCCTTGATGACTTAAACATTAGTATGAATTGAATTATGTATTAAACTCATACTGATAATCATTAGTATATGAACAAGAAAGAAATATTGGAAGTTATTCTATTAGAAAAAATTTACTGTTTTAATGTAATTATATTTTCTCCAAAAGAAAAATATATTTATAATATTGAAAACTTATGTATTTTTAATTATAAGTTAGGTTAATTCATTAATAAATTAGGAAATTGTACTTGAATTGGGATTTGGTTAAAACATCATTTTATGAATAAGTTTGAAAGGGAAATCTACACTAACATTAAGGTGTAAATATTTGAATAAACCAGTATTTCAATGAAAGTAACTGATATTATGAGGATAAAAATTTCTATTTTTTAATATACAATGCTTCTTTTACCAAATTTAAATTAATATGACTTACACAGAATAGGGGATGAATGAAATATATATTTTGACTCCCAAAATTTATTATAATTCAATAATATTTTTATATAAAGTATATAATGTATTTTCAACTGCTCTTAACTATTATGTTATTAAATAAAAATACGTAATTTAATAGAAAATCATCATTTTAATAAATATTCTATATTCAGGAAGAAAGTTTTAAATTTTCATTCTGAAGTGATTACATTCAATCATTCGAAGTAATATGTATTTTGAGTAAATTTAGATAAAAGCGTAAATTTAAACAATAATTTATTGAAGAATTAAAATCTATATTATTGCAAAGTAAACAAATTGTAATAACGTCATTCCTGGAAATTTCAACATTAGTTTAATATAAGTTCGTTTATTTACAAAATGTATAGAACAGAGAATATAATATGCAGAAATATGTTTTTAAATTTTAATCTCACATTTTTAACAATCTTATTGGATTTTTCATGTGAAATAGTTAAAATTTTTCTTGTACTTGGTAGTTCTTAAATTCTAAGGATGTTTTCTTTTATTAATATTTAATTTTTAAAATAATGTATAAAGTTGTATATGATTATTTTTATTTCAAAATCCTACCATATGACTCTCACATTCTCTTAGCAAACTTTTACAAAACATAATTTAATTTGAATAAAATTTTTACTGCAAAGCACAATAAAAGTTTTACGAAACAGGGTGTAACCTTATATTTTTCTACTGTGAAATGAGTTTATGTCATTCATTTCCATATAAAATTGAAACAATATTGATGATGAAGCTACTTCTTGAATTTTCGAATAAAATTAATTCTCTTGTTATGTTCAAACACACTTTGTTGTTAAAATTCATTAATTCATAAAATTTCAAAGTATTAAGTATGATATGAGTTACATAAAAAGTTAAGTGAATTTTTAAATTTTATTCGATTCCTATCCATAAAATTTCTTTGAAGAATGTTGATTTTAGATAGTCTAGGAAATAATATTTAAATGCCAGTATAAGAAAATATATATGTCAGTGTAAAATTCAGCTGCTTAGCCTAAAGGCAAATGCTGAGGAAAAGACTAACGGCCTTAAATCGTATCATACATCTTTACAATGGTAATGGCGGCAAGCCCCAAAGAGGGTGTCAGCGCTCATTTAGGCTCCGTTGTTATGCTTCGCAGTTCTCTTTTTATCTCGCTTTTTTCTTTTCTATTTTTTATTTCTCTTCAAGCAAAGCAGTCATCACCATCCATCCCGATTATCTATCCTGAGGGAAAAATCCATGATTACGTAAGAGGGTGTAGAAAGAAAAAATGAGAAGTTTTCACACTCAATTATATACCAATTATCACAAAGGGCAGTGCAATTTTCGTCCAAAACTGGAGAACTGGTAGATAGTAGATGAGGGTCTTATAATATTTTGAGGGACAGTGGTTTAATTTATGAGGCAAAATGCTTTAATTTGGTAAATTACAAAATTTATTTCATATTTATTCTTAAAATACACTTATTTTCCTCAAATTATGTATAGAAATATGAAATATTTAAACTTAAAACATAAAAACACTAATGGCATAAATAAACATTTAAAATTAAAAAAGTGACAGAAAATAATACCACTGTTTCTTTATTTTCATAAAAGAAAAATAATTTAGGATACGTGATTGAAAGTTTAAATTTAATATTTGCTTTAAACTTTACTTTTAATTTACTTTTTAAAAGCTTTTGCAAATTCCTTGTTAACCATTCTTTGTGCTTGGTTTCCAACAGATTTTAACTTCTTGGATATTTTGCAATTATCAATGCAATTTCCAAAACATACACTTGACCAAAATAACACCAATTATTTCTTACATTTTATATCTCTAGTTAAATTTATGTAGGTAAATTTTAATGAACAAATCCTTAAAGTGTGAATCATTTTGTTCATTCAATTAAGCATAAATCTTCTTTGTTATATTTGTTTTCTGCAATAGAATTAAAACATGTGCTTTAAATATTTTCTTGTATGAGGGCATTTAAAAAATTACCTAAATTAATTGATAACTATAAAAGTATAGTTATATATTAATTTAAATATAAGTAAATTAATAAATAGTTTCCAATACATTTCAAAACGTCTTTTGATTTAATTTTGGAAATGCATTTTCAATTTTTAATAGGAAAGCAATCGTGTTAAAGTATGAATTAGCAATATTAAAAAGCCTTGACAATATAGTTATATAAGATATAGACAATATTTTAAAAAAAAAAGTCATTTTAATGATTCCTAGTTTGGGATTTTTTGTAGTCTTATATGAAATTGCTTGTTGACAAGAATGCTCAATAGTTGACAGTTATTTCTGATATTTTAAAAAAGGGATTAAGTAAGAAATACAAAAGGCAAATCTAAATATTTAAGAAAGAGATGTTTAACTGTGTATCTGTATTTAATAAATATTTCTTAAAATACATCTCAAATATAATTTGTATATATGAATGAGAAATAAATTTTAGAATTAAACTATATTAGCAATAAACATGCTAACTTCTCATCAAATGAAATTATTTTACTTTAGAAGGACAAAATGAAATTAGATCCAATCTATTATTTTCCATTTATTCATTATGCATGCCACTTTACATTTTTGCGATACAATGAATAATTTTAAATGCATGTGATGAAATCTCATGCTTTTAAAAAATGAGTTTCCTTCCAAAATGAGTTCACCTTGAAGATTTAATGATATCTTAAGAGTATTTTTTTTACATCAAATTCCAGTAAATTGAGAAAAGTATTTTTTTTCTTTGAATAATTCCTTGAAAGTCTATTTTAACTATCTTCTGAATTAAGAAGATAATGCTTTTATTTTTTCAAATGTTTACTTTAAAAAAATTTGAAATTATTTTCATAGAGTATTTACAAAAAATTAAAAATTTTAATATTGTATAACCTGATATTAATGATTCAAGAAAGTTATTTGTTGCAAAATTTCTATATAATTATTAATGTTGATGTATTATTAAAATTAAATACCAATTTTTTCAATGAATTTCATTTTTGTATAAAATGAATTAAATTTAAATTACTATAATATTTTAAATAGCTATGAATTTTAAACAGAGTAATTTGATTACAATTTAAGAACAAAGGTAACCATATAATGATATAAAAATCACTTGTTTAATTTAATAAATTGACAGTCAAATTTAAAGGTACGCATTAAGTTTCTCATTGTTTTGGAAAAATAAATTGTAAATAACAATTTAATTTAAGCTCCCTATGCATTAGGGTTTTAAACATCCAATAATTTAATATTTTGTTTACTTTTTGAAAACTATTACTGAGTATTCTAGAAATTTGTAAACCAACTAAAAGTATTATAATTATCAAAGTCCCACTTAACCCTACTATATCTCAATTAACGAATACATATAGTTCATGTACGGTATTTGGAAAGAAAAAAATTTAAAGTTGTTGTTTGAAATGATCTTATAACCAATGGAATTTTAAAGATAATTTTACTAACCAAATTAATCAAAAGTATTTTCATATGAAAAATTCCATAGTCAATAAAAGAATAACTATTTTAAGCTTACGCTTTTGTTACTTAATACAAACGTCCAATCTGTTGCTTGTGTTTCTTAGGTACTTAAGCAAACATCTTTTTTTTTTTTATCTTTGTAAATTTCTCTTTAATTTTTACAAGATTATTTTGCCTAATAAAAATACAAGAAATAAATAGCAATTATTAAAACATAAATAATTTAACAGACATATTCTTTTAAAATTATTTGAATAAAATTTCAACAGGAATAATATAAATTTCAGTTTTTTTTTTTTTTTTTTTTTTTTGGTAATAAATGTGTTATTTTAAACACAAGTTGAATTAAATTAAATTCCTTTCCACAGTAATTTCATAATGTAAAACATATTTTAAAGATATAAATGTTATATCTAGTCTTCTTACATCAATTAATAAAAATCTACCTGTTTTGCTAAAACGTTTAAATAGTTCCGAGAACGTACATTTCATGAAAAACTTATTTGGATTCATAATTTTCAGTTTATGGAGAAAAAGTCATAAAGTGATTCAACATAACAGTAACAGTTCAGATAAAAGAATGGTTAAACGATTAAAAAATTATAGGAAGGAATTTAAAAACCTTAATGCACCTATTTTGTAATTCATATCAATCCAATGCCTTTTCAAATTTCCCACATATTTCTTCAAGAAAACCATAAGATAGGTAAAAACTAATAATGAATAATTATTTTAAATTTTCTTTACTATTCAATATACCAAGGCAAGCACTTCATGCATGCCTGTTCAGTTTTGAGGATTTTTTATGATATCTCAAAATGTGTTTCACTAAAACAATTATAATACTTTTATAGATAACTTTTATAATATATACAATTATAATTTATATTAAACAATTATAATATTTTAAAAAATTAGCCTTTTAAATATTAAACCAGGTATCGCTATCGCGCGTGCGCGAGAATAGAGAATAAAGAAAATCTGTTTCCAGCTTAAAATATAAATGCTTAAAGACATAAATTATAAAATTTGCAAGAGCTTTTATGAACTAAAAAGGAAAAGAGTCTTTTTTAATTTTAGCAAACTCTGTATTTTTCAACTTTATCTCTATTAAAATTTCTGTATATAAAGAACTTCAATTTAAATTATTATTGAAATTATAATAACTATTTAAAAGATTTTATAGTTTGGGAATCTGTATTTTTAAAAGAAATGAACATGATCTAAGATTTTTTAAGGATGCCTTAAAGAAATATTCTATTGTATTTAAAAAAAAAGTAATGTGAAAAAATAATTCTGCGAAATGCATGCTTTCAGATCTAATACCAAATTTAAGGAGAAACTAAAGGAAAAAAATATTTGTTCAGGTAAAAAAGTATTCCATTATTTTTTTAGTAAAAACTCCGATGATCGATATCTCATAAAGTATCAATCAAGCAATTTCAGATTAATGCTTGCTGTTTTGATAATATTTCGCACTAAAAAAAAAAATATTTTTTTGTTAGGTCCATTTACTTTTGAGTTTTTACTGGAATTCAACAAAAGAAAATTCGGCACATCTTACAATTTTTCTTTGATACCTTTATCATAAAATATAAGCTAGTTTTGAACACATAAAATAGGCAACTGAAATTGTGAATAGTGTTTATGGTCTCAATATTGTAAAAGCCAGTTACGTGCAATTTTGGTATCGTTGATTCAGTTCAGGTATTTTTAAAGTTAAAGACGCACCTCCCACAAATGCATCTCCAATGTGATTGTCGATTAAATGTAAAAAATTATCAAGGCTGACAGCACGTTAGCACATCGATCTTAAAACAGTTTTAAGCCTTTATGCTAAGCGAAAACAAAACAAGTTACATAAAGTTCACGTAAAATATTGGATTATTTTATAATATACTGAATTTATTTTACTGTAATTTAGAGTATATATATATATATATATATATATATATATATATATATGTATATATATATATATATATGCATACTAGAATACAGTAAAATTAAATTAAATCCTCAGAAGATAATAAAGATTGTAATCTTACATATAATTTAGGACTTTTCTAAACAACGTTTACATTTATAGAGGGTATTAACACATTTTTAGAACGATTTTCCATCCGTTTAATTAATGTTTAAAATGTAAAGACTATTTTCTTTAATCTTTGATCTGATAGCCTTTTTTCTGGACTATAAGTCTGCATTGTGATTTCCATGATAGAAGAGATTTTCGTTAAATTTCCACGGGTATTGCTTTTTATTCCTCTTCTACTACTTTCCAGAGTTCATCTATCGTGGTGAGTTTGCCTTTAGAAAAAGCTCTTTTAAACAGACTAAATTCACAATAGTCCATAGGTGAAATGTCAGGAGAATTTTCAGGAATTTGTTGAAAAGCTATGTATGCAATACCTGTATTAGTCTTCATTTTTTCAAGGAATACAGAGGGAGTTTTCGAAGCTTTGTTGCATTGTCTTGATGAAGTTTCACTCTTTAAAAGTCATTGGGGTAAAGAAGTGGAATTTCTTCTGTATGTATTGGAAGTTAAATTTTCTCCTGATAGTATGATGAATTGATTTCAACATTTTTTCCAACTCTTCTTATTTTTAGTTTCCAACTGTAAGAGAAACCTATGACAATCATAAACACCTTACTGAAACTTTCTTTATATTGACGGAACTAGTTTTGTATATTTTTTCTCCACATTTTCTTTAGTAAATGGACCTTTTTTTTTGTTGCAGTCATTTAGGTAAAACCATGCTTCATCAAGGGTCACAATGTATTTCCATTGAGCTCCTGCTTAATGACTTTCATACAGGATTTTACAAAATGTTTTCCGTTGAGCCACGTGTCTTGGCAAAAGCTGGTGAACATTACTTTTTTAGTTTTTTAAGTTTTTCAAGTTTTTTGGGTTTATTATTTTATTTATTGTTGCGACAGATGTATCTAAAAACTTTGCAATTGATTTCTGTGTTGGCGGCTTTTCTCTTGTTAGCAGCGAATTCATTTCAGAAATATTTGAAACAGTATGTATCTTCTTTGGATATTTGTTTGGAGTCTTCTTTCCATGCAAAGATAATGATTAACAGTTTTTACCTGTCGATTAATAATGTTGTTTATTTTACACTTAAAAATTTTAATACCATGCATTTCACAACGTTTTTCAATTCTGGAATAAGAATATTTCTCTTAGGAAAATGCAAAAACTTTTCCTTCAATCCACTGCTTGCTTACATGCGACATTTTGAAAGAAGAATAAATTTAAAAGTAGCAGACGGTATTGCTCATTCCAAATAATAAGATGTTGCGAAAAATTTTCATTCTAAAACATTTGCTTTTTTTTAATTCTTCATTGAAATCGTTCCAAAAATGTGTAAATACCCTCTGTATTTACCTACTGACAAAACTGTCACTGTCATTTTTGGAAACATTCTGCAATGTATAATGCTGTAATCCACAAAAAAAAAAAAAAAAAAAATAACCACACACACGTACACTGAATATCATTTAATTTTCTGTAATATCAAGAAAGTAAATCCATTTTATTTTATTTCAATTTGTCAATTACGTTACTGGGAGAAAAATTAATATTTTAAATTATTACTAAAAGACATATTTTTCTATTAATCTCAAATGTATTGTAATTTTTACCCATCTTTTAACTTCAAATTTACTGACTCAATAATATTAATTGCACAACCAATCTCGTATTTTGAACTCTTAAATTAATTACATAAACTAATTTCCTTAAAAAAATAATTAAGTAAATAATAATTGTTCTAAATATATTTCGTTCTGAAATGTTTTCAAGATTTTAAACATATTCATGTCAGCATAATTATGCTTTAAAATCAATAAAAATATTATAAAAAGGCCTATTTTGAAAAGACATGAATGTATAGTATTTCAGCTAAATATGACATAATAAGCAAATGAGCTATTTAAAACATTCAAAAATATCATTACTTTTAATTAAATTTTCATTTTTATATTTTATTTGTTAGGAATATCTTTTCGGAGATACCATTGATTTGTGATGTTAGTGCACCCCTCGTTTAAAATTATTTTCGCATAATTTTTACAATGCATTGATATTTCAATTTCCATGAGACTATACTAAAATAGCATATCTTCAACTTACATTAAAAAACGAATTATTTTCGTATCATTCAAGGAGAAATGAATGCAATTAATTTAGATCAAAAACATTTTCAAAATATCAATCAATACAAACTATTTAATTTCATTGCGACATTTTAAATTGTGCCCCTTTTTGCATTGAATTTAATTTTATCTTTCTCCATTTTTTCTCGTGAAATTGTATTTATTAGTCTTGCAAGGATTGAAAATAAGAGAATTAATTGTGCAGCAGAAAATCCATTTTTAATTACTTAATTAATCCAGAGACGGTATGAGATGTCATATCTTAACTTCTAGCTCTACCAATTTCCATTTTAGTGTCCATTTGCAGAAAATAGATGACAATTTGTAATTAAAATCCTAAAAAAATATTTTCCATCGAATAGAAATCAAACCTTTTTAGAAAGATTTTTTTTTTTTTTTTAGATTAATTTCTTTCAAAAGTAGAAATATTCTCTTGCTTAATGAGCGAAATATAAGTCTTTTAAATTGGAGTTTGACTTGCTTTTTTTATTTTTAAAAGCATTAAGACGAACGAAATTTATTGTTCTCTATAATAGAAAAAAAACAGTGAAAAGAAATAGATAAAATAATTTAATTTTGATTGCAAATTTATATATTTTCCGAAAAGTTGTTTTTTATGTAATTATTATAAATCAAACAACCTCCATGCATTAATGTCAGTTAAATATTTATTCACATGATTTTGTCTTTGAAAATAAAATATAAAAATGTGATCATTTTAAAAATGGAAATTTAAAACACTTTTAAATTCAAATAAAAATGTGAAGAAAGAGCTTTTCATTTAATTAAGAATATTTATTTTAACTAATTTATTTTTTACATATATGAAATTCATTCAGATATTTTTAGCTAACAGTAGAAAAAAATTTGTGAATATGAATCATTACATCCAAACAGATATATTCTCATTAGCCAGTTTCTAGTTGTTTAACTCAGAATAAATTGTAGACAAAATATAATTTATATCAACGTAATATGCTATGAATTTAAATTATGGAATAAACAAGAAATGGGATACATGTCCTTATTAATCAATTAAAATCAAAGCCTAAGTATTTCTACTTATTTCAGGTGATTTATAAAATTTCATGAATCAGCAATTCTCTTTATCATAAAGAATGCACAAGTGGGATGTCGTAGTGATAATATCAGATAATGTTTTTGCCATGCGGAATATGAGTCGACCCTATTCATATCTTTCAACATTCTATATACTTCAACACATCCAAGAAATTGCTTAACCTATCATCTGACACAATACATAAAACTCTTCATTAGAAATTGCTTAAAAATAGATTTGCTGTTGAGTATATTCTAATTTAAAAATTCCAAAGGAGAAATATTAGCAGAATTAGTAAGGAAACTCTCAAATTAAAAGATGGTGTGTAGCCTCATCTTCGTACCTTCTCGATTGTAAGCAAAAATGAAATACACTTAGAATTACTTAATAATCCAGTGTGTTAAGAAAAAAGTAATAGGATTTTATCACTATCACAATTATGAAAAGATAATATGTCGTGAAAACATCAATGTTTACAATTTGTACAGAAGTATGGAACTAGCCAAACTCATCAAATTTAAATGGCAGATGAGAGTCATATTTATTGTTTTAGTATTAAATATCTTCCAGAAATTCCAATAAATCATGATTAGTGGATTCATATCCTAATTCTGCAATGCATTTTCTTATTCAGAAAGCTTCATAGTTGAGTTTCTTGGCGCAAGAGTTAAAGATAGGTCATCTACTATATTTACATGATCAAGCTTTGAGTAATTCTCTTGGTTACTTTTTGATTCGAAGATAACTTATGTGGTTCCTAATTTCAAATTATTATTAAAAGAAACAACAAAAAGCATTCTGAAATTTTTAAAATAATTATAAAAATTTAGTACAACAATTTAAAGGAAAACATTTTGTGATGGATTTGGCCTTTATAAAAAGTTGAAAATATTTCATAGATTAATGAAATAATGAGAAATTGTATTTTCAATTAAAATAAATAGTTAAATTACCATGAAAATATTTAAAAATCCATACTTTTTGATTTTATAAAAGGAAAAAGTTTGAAAATTTTGATAATTTCACTATAAAATGAATATTTAAATAGATGAGTCATAAAATATCGAGGGAAAATGATTGAACATACACTTATACACTGATAAAAATCATTATAATAGATTTATAATAACAAAACAATTGGATTACTTATACCGTAGAAATATCTTCAACAGAATATAATTGAAGTAATCATATTCTGTTGAAGATATTTTCAACCAATCGTACAATAAAATCGTACAAAAAAAAGTCATATTGAAAAAACTTACAAAAATTGAGTTAACTAAGATTTTTCAAAACGAATATATATTTTCAATATTTTTTATTAATTACAATTTTTGTCTTCTGCTATATATATGTATTCTTGATGAAGTTGGTCATTTTGGTATTTCATTTAACTTGATTTATAGTGAACTTTTTTGATTTTTCCTTTTGATCTGTATATTTATTTAAATTTGACTCAACTTTTAAAAATTCATTTAGTAAATTTCACTTTGTATATTGGTTATATATTCCATCCTTTATATTCAATATTTAAATAATCTTATCTCAAAGCTTTATTGTATTTTCATTTGTTCCAAATATTAAATCTTCGAATATTTGTTTTGTGTTAATTCTGTTTGAGCTGATTTGTACTGAATGCATTGGCGTATTTATAAATTTTGTATGTATTTATTTATTTAGCTATTTCGCATTGTATTTCTAAATGGGCCTTATATATTTCAGTAAAATATTTTTCAAAATTTTTGACTAATGTAAATATTTATTAATTTTCTTGTGGATTAACTGCCATAATATATATTTAAATAAGTATAATTGTATTATCAAAATATTATTAACAGCATGGGAAACATTTTATTACTCATTAATAAATTCATTTAAAAATCGATATAAAAATTATATATCATATGAATTAATAATATATTTGAGTATCTGCACCCAAATTTTCACTGAAGTAAATTGTTCCAAAAAGTTATTTGTATAACTATAAATTGAATCTCAATTCCATTTATTGTTAATAAAGGTAATTTTTAGATATGTGTTAACTTTTATATATTTTCATTTTACATATGCGGATACAAATTTATTTTAAAGAAATCAATTACTTCCAAAACAAAAATAAGTTTAAAATTTTAGATTAATTTAACAAAAAAAAAACATATTTCTCTATACTGTAGGTTATTTATTCTTCCATATGCAATAAAGCACATAATAAAATTATTATTGATCGAAACAAAATATAAGATGTGTAATATCTATTATAAGAATAAGAATAAAATGCAGTTTTCTCTTGTTTCTCCCCGCTGAACACTCGGTTTTTTTTTTTTTTTTTTTTTTTTTTTTTTTTTTTTTTTTTGTAATATTTTCCTATTTCTCACTTGTAGCTGTGTTGCTAAATTTTAAAAATTCTAAAATTATTGTATTTCGTAAAAGCATTCCTTTTCAATTAATTTTCTTAATATAATATTATTTATACTCATGTTATCCAGTACCTCCTATTTTATGCGTTAATATTATTTACTTTTATATTTAAGTTAATAATGTTATTGCAAGTTCAAATTGTTCTATTTATTAATAAAATCATTAATTTAATCTTCTAATTGAACGAAATTTCGTTATTCATTCCTGAATTTCCAAAATAAATTCTGCATAATTTAGACACTGAATATTTTAAATAAAACTTTAAATTAGGAAACTCGCCAATACTTACAAATCGAGGCTTTATTAATGAGCGCTTTAATGCCATTCATCAAAAATTAGATTGGATAATATTATACTTAAAATAAATGATGTGGACATCATATGACACTTTTCTCATTAATTTGGAGATTCCAAGGACTTCTAATGTCACCCAATCTTCTCCATGAAGGAAGCAATCTTTCATGCTTGATAAAGCAGAAGTTTTGAGAATAACAACACTTCTTGATTGACACTGTTATTTAGGCACTGATCAAGGGATTCCAGTTGCATTAATGTGCATATTAATATGGTCATCGGTGTCCATTAGCATCGAATGTCTGGTCATTACATGGTAATTACACAACTGATGTCAGTTTAACATTCCTCGAGACGGAATCAATCACGCCAGGCAAACATCAGACGTTTGACAGTGTCAACAATAGTATTTTAGCATAAATGATGTTGCCAGTAACTATCAACCTTGATGAAATCGAAAGATGCACATTATATCCTTAATAATAGTGAAAATATTTGTCGTGTGATTGCTTAATTATTAGAATTTATGTATCTGTTTAAAAAGTGAACCAAATTTAAGAAGAATTTTATAGTCGTAATTAAATTACAATTAATACGTCATTTAGTATGTCAATGTATAAAAATATGTTGATAGGTGATAATTTAAAAATTTTAAAAGGAGTTCCTTACTGAGTCTTCTTAAAATAATATTCGGAAACACTATCAAATATTAAAATGATCATAAAATATATATTGTATAAAAAATTAGATCATTTATGAATAATCATAATACATTTAAGATAAAATAATGTTTAAGTTTAAATTCTAAAAGATTATTAAAATAATTTAAATGCATTTTATTCATATCACAAAAAAAAATTAAAAAATGTTTGTAATTAGGACGCACATTTTTGTAGCTAAATATTTGTTAAATTCAAAAAATAATAAAAGTGCTTTCAGGCAACATATTTTTAATCAAATAATGAAGATGATGTTGATAAGAAATTGTGTGCTTATTAGGATTAACGGCATAATTAATTAATAAATAGAAGGTGTGAAAAGAATATATATTGTTTGACTCCTACTGTTAATATAGATTTATTTTAAGAACTGATATTCAATTGCCTAACATTTTTAATAATTTAATTTTCAGTATATGTTCATTAAGAATAATTTCAAAACATACATAAATTTCTGATTTTTATTTATTTATTTATTTTTTTTTTTTTGTTGAGTGCCAGCCAGATTGGTAGTTTGGGTGCGCTGCTCCACATTTTCAACTGAACCGCAATTGGGTGTGGAGTCCGAGTTCCTCAGTACACATACATGCCATGGGTACCCATTTATAGGGTTGCGAAAGCAACCATTCATACAAGGAAGGACAAAGAAAAAAGAGAGGGAAAGAGAAAGTACATCCATGCCCGAACCAGGATTCGAATTCAGACCTTCCCATCCGCAGTCAGGCACAGTGACCACTAGACAGAGTAGGTGGCAAGATTTTTATTAATTTATTTCAATATAAAATTTTATATGAGTTGCAAATTTCAAAATATAAAAGTTTATATTCTAGGCATCTGAAATGTTTTTTAAATTCAAATAGAAAATTTCTTGAAACCAAAAAAAAGCTTCTTGAAAATATTTTGCATAATTCACATTCCCCAATAGTAAACTAAGATTAATAAAAATTTTCAAATAATTAATCAAGTAACATTTGTGTGATAGCAATTTTTTGACTTTAGTAACGGAATCATCTTTAAATAAATTTGTTAAATATTTCTACTAATTATTATTAGTTATTAATCAGCATTTTAGTGAAATTGTATTATCATAGCTTAGCTTTCTGTATTGAAAAATTAATTACATAACAGATATTTCTCAAATGGAAATTATTTTCAAAATTTACATTTTCTCTTAAGACAGATTTAAATTGATTTAATTAATCCTTGATGAGAAGGAATTTAACATATTTCTGACTTAAATTCTTACTTGATACATGCTTAACCAAAGATTCTTGTATTTTATATTAAGATCTACTTATCCATTTTTTATTAAAATTATGATTATAAAATAAGTTAAAATTTATTAAAGGATGACACTGAATTCATAAAAAAATAAACATTATTTTATTTTAAATGCAATAATATTAAGAGTACACAATTCAGGTCCAAATTAATAGAGTTGATTTAAATTTTAAGCATGTAAGCAACTAAGGAAATAGGCAGTGTACAAAAAAGTCTTAATCTACAATGAATTTTGTGAAAATAATCTCACTCTCAATTTTTTTAACTTAAAATAGTAGTAACTTACATCGCAAAAGTAGGCTTACAAAAATTATTCAAATAATTTCCATTCAAATTCTTAATAAATCAATTTTATTATTTTTCCCTTTCTTTAAATACCCAAATTTTGTGTTAACCAAACACATAGATCAATTACATTTAAAATTTTAATATTTGGTGCAAAATCTTGTATAACATTTTCTTTAATATTTTCTCAACTAAATACATATACAAAGTAAACCAGAAAGTTATTGTCATTTTAAATGAGTTAAAAGAGAATGACCTACAAAGAGTCAAGCCTGTTGTTAGTCTTATCGGCATTAAATAATCGACATCCAACAACTTCTGTCTTCGTGTCTCCAGTTGTACAATCCCCTTGCAATAAAACTCGCGGGTTTTGGACGCAAAGAAATCCGTGAGTGCTTGGTGCAAGTCTACTTTATTGGCAAAGGACTTTCGACGAAGATGACTGTTCACGGAATAAAATATGTGGTAATCTGTATATGCAAGTTCAGGTGAATAAGGAAGATGGCATAAAGCCTTCTAACCAAATCGTTGTATGTTATTTCTGGCCACCCGAGCTACATGCGGCATCTTGTTATCTGTCAAGAACAGTACACCCTAGCGATTAACCCGTGTTTGCTCCTTCTTTTGTAAGAACTATTACAAACGTTCCCGTTGCTTATAATATAGGTCCGCAGTGAATGCTTATCGCGTTGATACCAGCTCATTGGGAAGCACTTGACGACTTCTCCACCAAACACAAAACATAAATTTGTATGGGTGCATAAGTGGTCTTGCTTTGACAGTATCCTGTGATGAAAACCAATGTTTGAAAAGCTTAGGAGCGTCATACAGAACCTACTTTTTGCCATTGTTAATCACTCCATAGAATATGGTTGAGCTACTGTGGCGAGAAACCAACGATAAACAGGCTGCCACTCATTGTTGCTTATAGGCAACCAACAGTGTGTGAGGATCCTCCTTGTTCAGCTTGAACTTCTTAACTAAGCAATGCAGATGAAGTCAAACCATTTCATTGGAAACGCTAAATTGTTTGACAAGTTCACTAAACGTTTGACTACTTTCCTCCCCAATGGCTGCCTGCTGAGCTTCATCATCCAAGGCCTGTAGTCATCCAATGTGCGTTTCATCACAAAGGGACAAATCTCCCGAGATGAATTTGTGAAACCAATGTCTTGAAATACTTTCATTCATAGCACTATCTCCAAACGTTTGACATGTTTGGCGATTTGATGCAGCAGCTGTAAGCCCAATTTGAAGTCTTAGAGCAAAAACATCGAACGAGATTCTTCGATTCATATATTTCTCTTCACAAATCTACAAGTTACGATTGATAACTATGCGAGGTGAACTTGCTTTTATAACGACTGCTTATTCTTACTCTATACTGACCGATATCTCAATGACATTATTCAGTAATTCGCATATTTATTCTCCCTCATTCAATGACAACGCGAAAATGGGAAAGAGTCTCTTGTTCACTTTCCATTATGTGTCTTAAAATCAGTTAAAAATTGTTTTGAAATTTAAAACTGATAATCAGATAAAACTATATAATCCTTAATTCAAAAGAGAAAAAGTTCGCTGTACAAGAGTTCTAAGTTGAAAGTCAATGGCATAAGGAAGTTTAAGGAAACTTCTAGTTAATCATATGAAGAATGAATTTTGGACTGTTCGTGAAATGAAGTATCGTTAATGATTGAACATTGTCATAAAATGAATTAAATATACTTAAAAATTGCAACATATGCTGAATTTAAAATAGGGAAAAATCATTTTGGCATTATATTCAAAATTGGGCAAATTTGTTTCTGCAAATATTTTTGAAATTGATTAAACGACATAGAGGAATGATATTTAATGATAATTAAAATACTATTTTGTTAAAATAATATTTACCAACATAAATGAAATTATGATACAACGTTATACATCTTTCAAACATTTATGTAATTTTAATCTATGAAATCCACAGAAATGTACATTGCATATATGTTGACAAATTTGAATGAGAGGCAAAATAATAGGTAATTAAACTAAAATATTGACTATGATAACAGATTGTAATATTTTAAAAAATGTAACAGGGTAAGGTAAAAAACTTTACTTACTTCGAATAAAAAAATCTTGATTTTTATAAATAAACAGAGGGATAAAAGTATGTCAATAATAGTTTGAAAACGTATTCTATTTGATAAATTATAAATTTTGCTGTATCTATAAAAGAATACACACACACACACAT
>JAPDSC010039258.1:406360-441553 GCA_026290005.1 Latrodectus geometricus
ATATATAAAATTAATACCCGATTGAAAATTATGCAGCTATTATAATGTAATTATATGTTATATATGTATATATATGTTATATATGTATTATATGTTATATATGTATATATATATATATATATATATATAAACAGAAAACTTACAATTTGTACATATACAAAAAGGAGAGAAATATTTTAGAGATTTTTGGTACTTGCTTACATATTTTTTTTAAAAAAAATATTGATTTTTCATTTTAAAGCTATTTTAACTTTATTTTTTATATTGTTTTTAAATTTTGCTTTTAGAACTGGAACTCGGATTTTCATTGATCACGTGTGTCGAGGATCAAACAATTTTGGTAATAAGCAATTATAAAAAAATTTTATTTTTCATTTCTTCTTTCCAGAATACATCATCGTTAAAAATCTTTTCTTTTTTGTGCCTTTTCGGTGTCCATAGGACAAACAGGCAATACATTTTTTCTGTTATATGCAATTGCCCTTGCACTTGATAAAAATATTTGTCTTTTGGGGATGTTATATCAATTAGTTTTTCCTCATTTAAATTCCAAAATTTGAATTTTCTATTTAAAGTTCGCCTTATGGGGTAAGATCTTTGGAGGAAAAAGGACATTCTATTTCCACTATTCCATCATTTTCAATTAAACCATCAAGTGTTGCACCCTTTGATTTTCTTCCTTCTTACTGAAGTTTGTAAATGATTGGAGAGCTTATTTCTTTGGTGTCAGTAGCTCATTTTCAGCAACTACCCCAAAAAAGAGTAGATTCAACTCTTGAGAAAAAGAAACGAGGATCTGTCTTTCTACACGTTGAGAAAATGGTCATCGTGTAGAAATATTTGTAAAGTCTGAGTTTCTCAGAACGCGGCTTTGGTACAGTTGTGATAGCAGGGATTTCTTCCCCCTTTCAAGTGTTTCCCTTCCTTCTGATCATGTTTCCTTTCGGGCAGTTATGGTGAAATACCGGTTTGTGTCAGATTCAAAAGTGTGAAAAATTCGAGTGGGGAGAATTTCAACGAAAAATTAGTATGTTGATTATTTTCTTTCTGGAGAAAAAAAATGCAAATTTTTGTCTTCATTTCAGCAGAATATTTTTCGTATTTAGAGCATTTTCTAATTAAACAATTTTATTTTATCAATGGGTAAATGGAAATCAAAGTACAGTTGGATGATTCTGAAAAATTTGCAAATTATGCTGATTCCTATGATGAATGTGAATAAATGATACTTTTCTTTATGACTATACTAATATTACTTCAGCAAACTCATTTAATTTTGCGTAGTTACAGGCTCATTTTTTAAAAGTAGATATGCTTTATAAATATTCAGTTTATCACGATAATTTAAAATTAAATTTAAATCAAAATGGACTGGTAAGATTGATAAATTAGAATTACAATTTTTAAGACTATTTCTACTATTGGGCTGACAATTTTCAAGATTTATGAAGACAATGTACAAGACTACTGATCATTTGAACAATTAATTAATTGGAACTCTTGTTTTTTGAAAGATAATATAAAGTGGCAGATTTTATAAAATGGTTGGAAAATAAATTTATCAAAAATGACTAAAATATTGTGATAAATATAAGATTTCATTAATAAAAAAAATATAAATCTTGACGAAAACTATTGTTGAATATGAAAACTGAAAAATATACTTGACTTTTCAGAAACTCTTTTTAAAGTTTACTTTTAAAAAAATAAATTCTCCCAAAAAGCTATCGATGTTATTATTATAAAATTCGTTTTAAAAATGTATTGTTTGTAATTCATACAAAATTTTTAATTTTCAGTACACTAAAACTGAATGCAGTGACTCACCGTATACATTTTTATAGATACTAGAATATATTTTGTACTTATATATAAAGATTTAATTTTAGTGAATTGATGTCATACTTGAATTTATAAAAGTGATATTTGCAATAGTTAGAGAGAATCTTCTAGAACGCATTTGTTCAAGTCCTTCACAATTTCCTACTTTCCGAGATTAATAACAACCAATAAGAGCGGCATTCTTCCTAAAATTTTTAGTTGCGTGAGGCTAATGAACATATTTATTATTGTCCCAAATACCATCGAATCCCACACGGACTCCGATTCTGAAAGAAAGATTTTTTACTTACCAAGCGACCGAACCTTATATCTGAAATAACCTCAAAATCAGAAGAAACTATGCATGAAGAAAACGTAATTAAGTATCAATATATTTACATTTGTCAATTTTTATTTATAATTATTTATTTTTCTTAATAATTAACTTCATAATCTCTTTCTGAATTTGTCATGGTGAAATCCTCCATAGAAAGTGACCCTCCCGTTTTGTAAAGGGGGGGAGAAATGTTCCTTCTCGCTTCGGAAACCCCTTTTCTTGACAGAAAGACACCGAAATCAAAAAATTAACTTCGAAAACTGAGAACATTCGCAGCGTTTATTGAGCATGAAGGAAGAAATCACACACATTAGTTTATGAAACTGCTAAAAACCCTAATTCGAAACTTTTTTGACAGAGGAGGAGCTTGTTGAGTGAAGTACGGAAGTGATTGGGTTGATTGTCAAACAACCAAGTATTCATCCGTCATGTGGGCGTTGCCAATTTTTAATAAAATTTATAACCTATCATAGATGAAATTACAATTTTTTCCACTTTTATTTGTAAATATATTTATTACTTTCGTTTACTGTGTAGAATTTCTTATTTCGTTATCTTTTTAAACATAAAGTGGTTATTTCTTTCGTTACAGTTGAGATCATGTGTACGTCACTTTATTTCATTTATAATTGGTCTATGAGTTCAGCAAATAATTGTTTTCACCAATAATGCTAAATATAAAATTTTGTCCACCAATAAAAATCAAGTAAATTTGTTAGTGGGATTCGCTCTTCAGTGAACAATTGTGATGAAAATTTTATTGAATATCCTAGTAGGATTGTTATTTTATTTATATTCTGGGAGACTTTGTCTCTCTCGATACCACTATTAAATAATAAATACTTATTAATCATTAAGTAAAGATAAGTTTATTTCACGTAGCATGTAAAGCCCATTAAATATTAAAATTTTATATTTTATGCAAGCAATAAATAAATAATAATACATGTTTGTATATATTAAAAAATAGATGTGCATACATTTTTATACATCATACATATTAATATTTCTTAACAAAACAGTTGGAATACTAACTTATGAAAATTTTGTTTTATTTCTTAGTCTTTAAAAATCACTTTGTCCCTTTATTAAACCATTTTTGTGAAAAACTTTGTATGTACACAATACATACATCTCTTTTCCATACTCTGTTGAAGTATTTTTGTATCTCATTATTTGGAAATAAAATTGCAAACATATGTACGAAAACAGATTGCAATACAAATTTTTAAAAAATCTATCTTAGATAAAATTAATTTTTTTTTCAGCTATTTTTAAGTATATTTAATAATAGCGTTTGTTGCTTAGAATTTCTAATTTCTTTATCTTTCTTAAATTATTAATGTTTTAAGCATATTTTCAAAATATTGAGACAGTTTAGAACTAGTTTAAACAATTTTAAAAATAAATTTCAAACAAGACATTTTTATTATTTAAAGCAATAAAAACTTACAAAAAGTGAAGGTCTAGTCATAATAGAACTAGTGAAATATATTTTTAAATTTTTCTATAGTCTTAACATTGCAGCTCATTTTCAATATGGCGTAGAATTAGTCCCCTTAACCTTTTACTGGCAAATTCCTTGTTATTTTTTCCAATTACAAAGAAATTGCCAGTAAAAAATTAGATGCCATTAGATTAGATAAAGTTAAAATGATGGCAAACTTATATACAGAAATTAAAAACATGGAAAAAATTAAACATGCTGAAAATAATGAGATCACTAATTATATCCCTCATCATGCTATATATCACCCTGAAAAAATATCGACTTCTTTAAGAGTAGTTCTTTAAGAATAGTAAGAAGTCGACGCCTCTTGTAAAACCACTGGGTGTCTCTCTCTAAACTGTTTTATATAATGAAGAAACCATTCAACAAGATACCTTCTCTCAAATCAGTAAGTTTAGAAACACAGAAATGATTTTATATTTGACGTAAAGAAAATGCTTAAACAGATTTTGATAGGTTCAAAGCAGAACCTTCAACGCATAGTTTGGAAGACAAGTAAAGAGGCTCCAGTAAAAATTTATCATCTATGTACCGTTGTTTACAAAACAGTAAGCACTTCATTTATAGCAATCAGGACATTGTAGATCTAGGCTGAGGAAGAATGCAATGATTTTCCCAAGGCTGCTGAAATTTTCTATAAGGACGTTTATATGGATGAATTTTTTAGTTGAGTTGATATTATGTTGTAAAGCCAAACGATTTACAATTGCATCTTATAAAGCTTTTGAAGCATAATGAAACGGGTTACCATAAACGGACTTCTTATGATTCAGAACTGTTACAAAAAAGATATTTCATGTACAGATTGTTCATTTAAGGAAAATTCTCACTTATTGGCCTTAAAGTCATTATAAATCCTATGGCAAACCCAATCTGATTATTTTTCCTTCAAAGATCGTAAGGATGTGTTCTCAGCTATCTCCGATGCTATAGGTGTTATTGAACCAATAATGACAATGGCAAAGATCTTTCTGCAGAGCCTTTGCCAACAAAAATTACATTGGAATGATATATTAGCATCAAATTTACTTAAGTAAAGTTTCTGCTAAAATTAGAAGGAGTATATATAATCATTATTCTCAATATGTCTCTACTTAAGATGACATCCGGATAAGGGTCCATATTTTGAAGATGCAACTCAAAAAATAAGCTGCTTCAATGGACATAAAATAATTGTACTATATTTTAATAATGTCAAGCAAGGCTTCTTTGCAGTAAATCAAAAGTAGCTTCTCTATATTAACTATTCAACTTCTGGAATTCTGCGCTGCAATGTTGCTAGATTGATTAGTTGAAAACACTACGCCTATGTTGTGCTTACCCATAGTTAATATTATCTTATGTACAGACTCAACCATAGTCATAAGTAAAATATATTCTGGAGTAACAGGATAGCAGAAATTCAGACACAGTGCAAGGGATATGATTGGAGACATTTAGTTTCTATGGACAACCCACCAGGTATCATTTCTAGAGATTCCGATGCCATCAATCTATAAGAGAACACGCTGTGGTGGAACGGTCTAGACTTTCTTTTCCAAACTTTCTTCAGATACGTCTACAGCGTTAGCAATTGATTTAACTATTTTGATGGACAATGACTATAAGAGAGAATCGAAAGGATTTGTGAAATTTATACTTAAAACTTCAACCAATAATCTAATTGGTTCCATAATGAATCATTCTAATAACTTTTTTAAGCTAATTAGAATTTGTTATTATATTTTCAGGTTTATAAATAAGGTGAGACGAAAAGATGCTTGTCTGTGGCTCACATCTAACTAGTAAGAAAGTCGAGCAAAGTACAACATTTATGATAAGAAATATTTAAAATAATGAGCTTTCTTCAGAAATTGTTGCTTTAAAAAAGGGTTGTAATGTATCACCATCAAGCAAGTTAAGATTACTGGATCCTTTCTTAGATGATGACTCCATTTGAGAGCTGGTAGAAGACTTAAAAATTCGGATTTGCTCTTTGAATCTGAACATCAAGTAATTTGTTAAGTATTCATAAATTAACGAAATTAATATTTAAATACCACTATAAGAAAAATTTGCTAATTGGTACACAAGGTTTGTTGCATCTTATCCGCTGCTAATACTGGCCCTTTAACAGCAAGGAGATTGTTCTTCAGATATTTCATGATTTCTTAGTATGCTTTAGGGAAAAATTTAAAGTAATAGATCAAAACATATGGACAAACTTCGATCTGAACACATGATTCCAAATCCACCATTTCTAATCTCGGGAATTGATTTTTGCGGACCCTTTCCAATAAAATTTTGTAACCAATGAAAGGGCATCTTTCATAAGATATATGTAGCGATTTATGTATTCAGGTAGGGACTGGAAAAAATCATATGAATACAGAAGAAATCTTACTTCAGAGGCTTTTATTGCATCCCTGAAGAAGTTTTGTGCTTTTAGGTGTAAAGTGGCTACAATTATGTCTGACAACACTACCAATTTCAAAGGTACCTATTAAAAGAGCTAAAAAAATTAGTTCAATCCCCAGATTCATATTTAGTAAATTTTTAATAGAAAGAAACAATTAAAAATAAATTTGTTCCGCCTTATTCTATCAATTTTAGTGGTATATAGGAGGCGGGTGTTAAATCCTTTGAACATCATCTGCAAAGAGTTTTAGGTAGCAATAAACTAATGTTGTAGGAATTCTAATCAATAATCATTCATGTAGAAGATGTTTTAAACTCACGCTATATAGCACCATTATCGTCGCATGTAAATAACTTAGAGCTACTTACTCCAAAACAAATTTCGATTGGGCATAGAATTACTATGAGGCAGAAAATCCAGATTATTAATTTGACAATTAAAAGATTATCACACTGGTTGCAGATGAAAAAGTATGCCCAAATTATTTACCTGCACTGGAGTGTGACTATCTGTACCATTTGCACCAAATACATAAGTAGCAAATCTACAAAAAAAATCTAAACTTTACTTCTATTGAAAGAAAAATAGTTTACTTGCCTGTAAAGGGGCTCTTGCCAACGTGTTAGACGTAATACTAGGTATTGATAGTAACATTCTTATAGTAAAATTAAAAACTGCAACATGTGTTTTCAGACGATACAATTGAAAAATTTGTATATTATCTTCTAAGGACAATTTTTGAAGAAAATTTGATAAAGTATATGCAGTGTGATGTATACAGTATTCGTTGTTTATTAGTAAATAGAGTGTAATTTATTTGTAAATATTATTTGGTTATGCAAATACTTGTGTAACCTTTGAATTTGTAACAAAGTTTTTAAAATTTTTGAAAATTTCAATGCTGGGTGGGATGTTTCATTTCGGAATGCTAACTACAGTGCCATTGGCAAAATCTGCAAACAATCAAAAGAAAAACACTGTCCGACAAAGTGGGATGTAAAAGTTTGTTCTCTATCTGCCACCTGACTAAAACTGTGCTTTATAATGTTTCTATGTTAAAATAAAATAATTACTTACAAGTTCGTTTTCACTCACTTATAACCAACAGCACATAATCTAATCAAGGAAATTTACATTCACCAAAAAAAATTGTACCTACTCCAAATTTTTACAATAATTTAATTTTACATTTTTTATTAATCTATTTATTTTTTTTCCTTTATCTTATTTAATTTAAAAACATTGTAATCAAACCAATATTCATAATAAAATATGTATGAAAGATACAACAATAAAATAAATAATGAAGACATGGCAGCCAAAATTATTGAAATGGTTTATTTTAAAAGCATAAATGATGTATTTTTAAAAGTCTTGTCCTAAATGTTGCATAACTACTATTTTGAAAAGAAAAAATGTTAGACTATGTTGTAGTTGTTGTAGTTGTATCAAAGGACATCATTAAACTGAAATACAAACTTTCTCAATTTAAAGTATAATACATAAACTTGTAAAAATATAATTGTAATCCTATAAACTTGTAAAGAACAATAGCTATTACATGCTATAAAACTAAAAGAAGTTAAAACGAAAATTTCTAAATATTTCATTTGAATATTAAAACTATGAGTAGTCACAATAAGTATAATGTTTCATTGATTTTATTAAGAAACAAGAGAAATAAGCTGGAAATTGATTTATTTTTAAATTTAATTATACTTTGTCTTCATAAGGGAATCTAATCTAAGACTTTTACCATTAAGTGATAACGAAGTACTTCCATTTCAAGAAATTTTGAAGTAAAATCATATGTATATATTTTTTAAAAGCAAAATGCAAAAAAGCTTTTTATAAGCGAAAAAAAAAAGGAAAAGCAAACTTTTAATATTAGTATAAAATTAAAATTTATTGCCTATTTACATAAAATAATTCTAAACAATAATACTGGTGAAACCCGTATTAATACCAAAGTTTACTGAACAAAAAATTAAATATTTTCGAAGAATGTTTCTTAAAGATTTCGTTATATGATTCCCCGTGATGAAATTCTTTCAGTCTACATAAGTTTCTTGCCTCGTTTTTCTTTTCTAAATCAAATTTTGATTTCAAAACAGCTGCAATCACATCCCTGGTTCCGGAAGTCTCGTATGAACTATTAATTATCTCACCAAAAGAAGATAGGTGGAGCATACCTGTCTGTCTTGTTAGATGAAAATGATATAGCTCCTGGAACTATTTTAGACACAAACAGAAAGATAATCTTGATACAATGGGCGTGTTACGGATATCACTTTAGCTTTTTACTTTTTATCCATTTTTTATCTCTAAATATGAAAGTTAGCCGCCAATTAATGATTTTGTTTTTATCTTATCTCCGCAGAGTGTAATAGATTATATTTTCTAATGATATATGTAATAGGTAATAAATTTCTTTGGATTCATGAGAGAAAAAAGTAAGTCTGATTTATTTTAAATATCCTTATACAAAGTTCTCTGGACTAAACAACCGGTTAATTCATCTTAAATTTCAATAAAAATATGATTCTTAGAAGTAAAATCATCACTATTAACTTAATTAAGCTACTGCAAAATGCTTTTAAAGTATGCGGAAATATGCTAGTTAATTTAGCACTATTGTAGTATGTAAGTTACGTTTATTTTTATATTTCTTAAAAAATTATCTTTGAGGACATCGATGCATATAGTTTTATAGCATCAGATAACTTTTTCTTTAAGAAATCATAAACAGAAAAGTTAGAAATATAGTTTTCAAAAATTTATATGCTATTATAAAATTAATTATTTCTTTTTTTTATTTATTATATGATATGAAAATACCAAAATTTAGTTACATTTTTTAAAAACAATTTTGCAAAATTAGATATTTTAAAAATTTTTATTTTTAAAAATATCAACCATTCATATATATACATATATATATATATATATTTGGTAAGTTCACAAAATTAATTTACATTTCTTGACTTGGTAAAAATAGACATAGTATATTTCATGTATTTTTCATTGATATGAAAAATTCTATTACTTTTATTTTAATTAATTTAAAGCGCACTACATTGTTTAATCTTGAAACATTCATTTATAAAAGATTAATAATTTTTTTATTTTATAGGGTCTCTCAAAAGATATTATTTACATTTTTTTTTCAGAAATGAATATAATTAATCTAAACTTTCAGCTGCATAATTTATTATTCTCAGAAATCTACGCTTTTTTAATATTCTTATTTCAACTTATTTAAACTTGCTGAATTGCTAATATGAAACATATGCTACACGTGTACTTGACTAATAATCAGTCATAATTTGTAAATGTCATCATACACCCTTCAACATAAGTATTTTGTTCTATTTTTGCAGTAAATTACAATCATTGGATCTCATTAAGTAAGACCATAAGGTTTCGACATGCAATTGATTAAATCAGGGAACAACATTCATCATGGAAAATAAGGACTGATGATTATTACAAACATTTGTTTGATTTCCCAGCTCTAGACAATTTTAGAAATAAATAAATTCTACTGGATTATTCTGAGAAGATAATTTTCAAGATTTCTATTGATTTTCTATTAAATATGTATTAATTCATTCGCTTCTTTTTGAACTTAATGTTCTTTTTTTGAACATTTTTAAAATATGCACATATGTATTAGTTTCGTAAATAAAGTAAATACTTATTTATGTGTTCTTATTATTACTATTTTGCAAATTTTTTGTTAACAGAAATTACATTTACTATTAAATAAAAAATTCATACCAAATTAAAGTATCCTTTGTGTTTTTTAAAGAACTAGTATTTTGATAAGTGTTTTCATAAAAGTTAATTATGATTATGCATCAAATATTATACATAAACTGCTTTCTGAATAATTTTAAATTATAGACAAAGTTCAGATAAACGCTTTCAGATATACAAATTATATTCAAGATAAATTTATGAGGTTTTTAACATATCTATCATATGTTTGAGCATAAATGCATACTACTATGTGTGTATAATTTTGAATATAAAATCTATTTCTTATGGTTGCTTCTAAATACTTATTTCTGAAAATATTAAATTATAGCACAAGTTAATTTTTATCAATCATATATTAATGCCATAATTAAAATAAAGAAAAGGAAAGAAATTTAGAAAAAAGAAAAAAATATTTAACTCTCCAAATAACCAATTAAGAAATAGAATAGTCTCTTGAACGGTAAGACACATATACAGCTAATGCTCTAGATATAAAGGGAAATTCAGGAAATCTTTATGAATAGACTTCTCTGAAAACTTTGTAGTTGAGTACTATAATATTTATCTTGTTTTTATGGACTGAATAATATTTTGAGATATATTCACCATTCTTGGATCATTTTATTGAAATTGTTTTTTGTTTGAAACAGAAAAAAATTTTGGAACAAATATTATATGAATTTCTGTTTCAATAAATATATTGATTCCATTTCATTTTCTTCTCTGGAAAATTAAAAAATAACTTAATTAGATTGTTAGTTATTTGTAGAAATGGTAATGTCAAATTATTTATAATTTTAATATATTAAGCATGTAATTGCTGATGGCATGTTAATTTCTTGAATGTAAAAATATTAAGTAGGGAAATAATTTTTATGTTTAACAAAACTTCTTAAATATAATTTTCTTCATAAAGGGCATTAGTAAAATGGTACGCTTATATACATTTAATTCAATCGATTTGGACTTTAAATCTACAAATTTCCTTGTCAAAAGCAGAATTCACACACATAATTGATGAAAGTCAGAATGGGGATCAATTAGATTCCATCAATATTGAACACCAATTTGTAGTGTGTTATAAATGATTTAGATACAAAATAATCAAAAGAAAAATAAACAATCCAATTATTAGACACATTCTTTATTAAAATAAATTTATAATTTGATATTCGTATGGCTCCTTCCTTGACACATTAATATCCATTACAAAGTATCTTTATACTTTAATTTATATACATGTGTGTGAATACATTTAAATTTATTTTGCAGGAATATGCGTATATAATTTTGAGCAATTATTTCATCATGCTTAACAAAAATTTTAGTTTAAATAAAAGAATGTCATTTAATTGAAGTTATTTATTAAATGTAATTTTATTTATTTCCGATCTATAATAATAAAACAATTGTTGATCATTGTAATAAATTTACTGTATCTTTAAATGTAAAGCTATACGCTAATTGGCAAGGTTTTAATTAAGGCATCAATAACAAAATTTTTTCGTGCCCTAAAGTTTTAGTAGTAAGACTTTGCATTTTTAGAATCTATCATTGTGTTTAAAGACAAATTAAAATTAAGAGGAACCTCGTCCTCAGTTCTTATTTGAATAAGTTCAAAACTTTTTCATTCTCATGACGAATTGATGAAATTGAATATATTTTTTTGTTTCCATTTGTTTTAATGTAAGCAATCAGACGTAGTTTTTATGGCTGTTACAGCAATGTGGAAGTTGTTTTTGAATCATAAATTGCAATGAAATTTTTAAAAAATGAGTATAACTTTTAATATGAAAAAAAATTTGAGGGAACTTAGCCGTGATCACTGATTGAGAGTGCATTCACTGAACTCTAAAAATACTATAATAATCCCACATTCTGCAATAAAACAAAACTGAATAACTCCAAAAATAGAAAAATTTAAATAAAAGAAAGAAACTGATTATCAGCGTATAAGACGCACATCGTTTTTATCGTTTTACAGGCTTACTATCAAGGAAAAAAGTGCATCTTATACGCTAACAAATACGATAATTCAGTATCCTGTAATGGAATTTTTTTTTTTTTTTTTTTAACATTTTTATAAATAATAAAACTTTATAAATAATAATATAAATAATAAATTATAAAATTTGATTAACAAGATTTTTTAAATTTGATTTGTTGTATCAGGATATTGATTTTACTCTCAGTATTCCAATTTTAAAAATCAAAAGTTTTCAGTAAGGATACTTTAAAGTACAATTTTGAATTTTAATTTTTCAATTTGTGTTACTAAATATGATCTAAAGTTATGAGCATCTGGTTAAATTCAATCAAATCAAGAATAATAATTATAAAAAGAAAAATTACATATATTACTTTTAATATACCCTTTTCTCCTTGAAAATTAAAAAAGAAATACCACTATAAAATATAAACTAAACATTTTGCTTACTTTGAAAATAAAAACATAACTTTATACTTAAACTGGTAAAAAAAAGGCTTCTTAATTCCATGTACATTTCTATTGTTTATTATGTTGATTTCTGTTTAATTTATTTATTTTTTTTTGTTATTACTTTAATAAATAAAAATAAAAATCAATAGTAGCTCTTATACAATAATAAAATTACTATTGTTTAAAAAATGACAATCTAATTAGAATAAAGAAGCATAAATGTGATTTTCTTCGGATTTCTGTTGCGATGGAAAGTATATTAAAAATTAATGAAAAATTTTTATACCTGTATTTAATGACATAATATTCATTACTATTCTGATATAGTGTGAAAACATCTGTTGTAATTCTTAATTCAAAGTATAAATTTCAATGATTAAATTACTTTCAGAATATATCAATGTGAAAAACCTGTAATATATCTTAAATTGAAACAATTTTAATTTTATGCAAGCTAGATATTAATTGTCTAAAAAGAGAATCAATGGGATTTAAACATAGTATATTTATTCTATTAGCAAATAAATTAAAGCTTCCAAATATAATTTGAAAAAATAAACAATGGAAAACCTAATTATTTATTTTACATTTGGTGATAGTCCCTGTGGATCATGTTGGGCAAGATTCCAATTTCAGGTTCAACATTAGAAGAGACAACTTTGCTGGAAAAACCGAAGGGAGATCGATAATTAACTGTAAATTGATTTTGCGGACATGGGTCCAACCTTTAATCACTTTTACGCGGCCTTGGAAAATCCACTTTGCCACTAACCGCAAATTCCTGAAAATAACTAAACACTCTCTCAGTACCTCCCGTCAGAAAGAAAAAGTGAAAGTACGTTGGAGCTGGTGGCTAGGTGGGGGGAGAGAGAGGAAAGGGAAGACATTCGCAAGATATTTTTCCATTTCCGCCTTCGGTAAAATTTATTTTTGCTGATAGCTATTGGTTGTAAAAGTAGAATGTACTCAAAACATTCAGAATTGCAGCGATAATTATTTTGAAATAGTACACGAAAAATTATCGAAGAGAGAAGTTAAGGATTTATAATCATTACTCTAGGAACAAATACATTAAGATGTAGAATATTAATCATTTTAGAAATGTAAAAAGAAAATATAAATTTTAGTTTATTAACTATATTTAGTTTGAAAATTACATTACATTTAAATTGATTGATAATAAAAGAACTTAAAAGTTATAAAAATATTAAATAAATATTAAAACATTAAAATCTCATACGCTGTAACACTTTCCATGGTTTGAACAAATTATTTGATATATGAAATATTGAGCAATTATATTAAAATTTTCTTAGATAATCATAAAAAGAAAAGATGGTACCCCATTTTATTTTTTTTTATAATTACCTTAAATATATCTAATTCCTAAAATGAGATCATAATTTTTAAAAGAAATTCAATCTATATCTTTTGTCCCCGTATTTATTACATCATCTTAAGTACAGTAAAATATCCTAAAGACTTAAGACTGCTGTAAGACATTTTAATATCTATAGTTTAAATTGCCTTCCAGGAATATTTTCCATGGCTAATGAGTCGTGTTCACTAAACATAAAAGAGAAACCATTGGAATCTTCGAGGCATACTTTCTGACAGATGTTTTTGCAGAGGGGAGAAGAGCAACACATGTCTCTCGTTTTGAAACAGAGGCTTGAATCGAACCCTGGACTTTATACTCTAAAGAGTTCTGTCGTAACACTATGCCACGGTGAAACCCCAAAATGCATTATCATCAAACAAATATAAAGTCTTGTTTGTTGAAAGTATTTATCAATCAGGAATCAGAACCGTAAGATTTAGAGTTTGTGAAATTATTTGCTAATAAAATTTCCAATTATACGCAGCGCAGCATAATCTTTACTAAATTTAAATCCTGAAAATTTATTTTCTGCACACATGTTCCGCTTTTTTCCAGAAGAAAATGTCCGTTACATAGGTGCGAAAGCTAGCAAGAGATACTATTGAACTCAATTGTAATATGTGTTCAGTTTCTTTCAGTATTTTATTTCGTTCATAAAATTGTGAAAATTACTTTCATTAATTAATTTTTTGTGCTTCTTTAACAAGTTTATTGATAATAATTTAAGGAAAATAATTAGCTATAAATTTCTTAAAGAACATATTTGTATAGACAGTGAGAATATTTTTATTGAGAGAAAAAAAATGTTAATAAATTATAACAAAACAAGAAGAAAATTATTTGATTTGATTTATTTTAGGGTAAAGAAGTTATATTAAGTCAAATACACTACACATAATTCTGTGATTGAACAAAGACTAATCAATATAAAAAAATTATATTAAAAGTATTAAATTATAAAAACGCTATACAGCATAAGAATTACTTTTCCGAAATTTCCGTTTCATATCAAAACTATTACTTGTGTCAACGGTAAATCATGTACATAGTTTATTTTAATATTTTGACATTTAGTTATGCCCTACATATAAAAGGATTTCATAAATATGGTAATGTGGAAGTACGGTAATATTTCTTTATATTAATCGTGTTGAATGTTTTTAATCATTAATTAGCTGGATATGTTTGTTGAATAATTTTTGATAAGAAGATCTCTTAATATATATATATATATATATATATATATATATATATATATATATATAAACACAATTTGTTAAATTAAAATACGCGTAATAAAGACATTTTTTCAAAAATATGACCATCCATAACCTGTAACCTACATTTATTTTCCAAAAAAATAAATATGGAAATGTCGAAATTGAAGTAAAATATCCTGTCATTTTATAATATTAATGCACATATATAGAGAGAGAAAATAAATTTCCTTAATTTCATAACAAAAATATAACTTATTTTCAAAAGATTCATAAATATTTAGAAATTTTATCTCTTCATAGCTTATAACGCGAAAGAAGTCTCCAATGGTAATGTCTCCACTGAAAATTTGGAATTACACGCTGCTTTTGTATGAATTTGTTGACATTCAAACTGTATATTTAGCTTTTTATTAATAGAGAAATTTATTTTCTTCATTTTTCAACAAAAACTGAAATATATCATTTGAGAAATTCGTACTTTTCCTTCTTCAATAACAATAAATTAAAATACATTACTTACGATATTAATTTTCGTATTTTTTCTTTTTTCTTTATATGATAGTTTATCTACAGGAAAAAAAAATTAGTAAAATAGTAACGAATTTATTAATTTTTATTCCATAAGCTTATCAATAAACAGATTTATTAATTATTTTTCTATTTGATTTTCTCTCAATGTATGAAAACAATTTCAAAAATCCCATAATTCTGTGATTAAGATTTTCGCTTTTCTTTATTTCTGATCATGAAGCAATTTCTTCAGACAGGAAAAATTGATTTAATATTTAGTACATATTTAGTTCTTATATTTTAAAATACTATCCTATATTTTTTTTAGAAAATTTTCTTTCAGCATGTTTTGTTGAGATGAAGTACAACAATGTAGTTAATTTTTAATTTTACAGTAAAAACTACATTTTATTTTCAACATAAAATGTTTTGTACTTTTATCTTAATTAGTGTTGACTTATTTAATTTTTTAAGAAACAAATTTTATCTAATTATATTTTTCCTTTTTTTTCTAAGAAATTGATTTATTTTGCTGACATATTCAGATATCCTTCACAAAGCTAATAATTTTAATGGATACATACCCCTCAAATTATTCATGAATAATTTCTAATTTTAGAAAATTAAGTATTTTCTAACTGAAGAAAAATAACTAGAATAGTTTTACTTTTCTATTTACTTTTCTTCGATATTATTTTCATGTTAAATTCATATAGAAATTTATCATTTCTCAATATTTTTCAATCGAACTTCAGTCTTCAATTTTCCAACCAACATATGTTGAACATCAAATTATTCATGCAAAGCAAATGCTTATTCATGAGAAACAGCTGTTTGTCTAATCGCCAAATGCTTTAAGGATGATTAGCCAAGTGTGAAGTTGCCTCGTTTTCCGTCCATCATCCGGGGAACAATACCGGGTACAAATCTCTCCAGCCCACTGATATGTGTTCCGTACTAAAAGGAGAAAACGGAAATAAGTTATTGAATTACCAAAAATACATTTTTCATAAATCTTGTATTTTGTTAAATTAAAAAAATTATTAGCATTTTTAACGAAATATTTTTGGGGAATCAGGAAATACAACATTAAACAAAACTTGGAAAAACACTAAATATGAAAATGGTTCACACTTGCATCAATGGCAACTGAAGTGAAATAAAAATTAACTTTCTTCTGCAGTACTTTTACAATACAAAATTATAATATTTTCACCAATGATCATAAGCTTTATGTTCGTCTAAATTAATTAGTTTGTATAACTGAATTGAATAAAATCATACTTAATTACTACAAATGATACTCTACACAAATTATACTTCTGAAATATTATAATCTGTTTTATACATTAATAATAATAGAGATATAAATACAATTTTCAAAAGTAATATTAATTTAAGCTCAAAATAATCATACTTTTCATTATTATACTTCATTTAACAGAAATTTTGGATATTTTTAGAATATGTAAATACCATGTTTAATTTTAATATTTTTTGAATTTTCTGAAGATTTGAAATTATTTTTAAAAATTCTCAAATTATTACCCTTTTAAAATTTTGTAAATGAAATTAATAGTGCAGTGCGTTTGGCATTTTTTATTACGGAAATTATTTTATATTTACATATATAATATAAAAAATGTTCTAGATAGTACTTTTTTCCAAAATCATTTAAATGAGGGTTAATTGTTATATGGATTGAAAAAATGCATGTTACAAATTCCTGATTTTCCTAAGCTTTATATAATAGACGCTCGTTATACAGAATTTTAATTCAAAATTCATAATTCCATGAGTTATAGGCTGCCTCATAAAGTGACAGGTCCCCTAGACGCACAATGATAATTTTAATTCCAATAAACTTTTCCAAACTTTTTCCATAAATTTGCTTTCATGTTTCATTTGAATTTATTTCTTATCATCTATTGTTTTATTCAATTTATATTTTTGTTGAGAAATCGACGTTATTATTGAAAAATCTTTGAATTGTGCAACAACTAACTGCAACATTAAGATTAGTTAATCAATTTAATGAATAAAAATAGTTTGCAGTTTCGATCTAAAATTGAAATTGCGTAAAATCGAAATTAAAAGAAAATATTTTTATAAATCCTAGTTGATTTAGCGGAGCCTCAAATATTATCCATCCAGGGTCTTTTTTAAGAAATTCATGTGGACTTTCTCCCGCTTAATCTAACTTTCGACTTCGTATGCTTTTGAGTGTAATCAATAGCGCTCAAGGGAAAATACCAAAGGATACTTTTTGTCTTGGATCATATACTGGAATTGCTTTATGAAATTTATATTCTAGGTGCAATGCTCTTCTGATTGTATGCTTGGGATGATGCCGAAAAAGAGTGATATCTGAATTATTTTGACCGGCGTTATTAAATAAACTACTGTAACTGTAGAAAGGCAAAAAATTATCTGACAACTTGAGTATAAAGATAAGTTATTCATGAATGAGTTTATGTAAAAAATTTCATGGTCAAACTCTAAGATTCCTCTTCAGGAATTTTTAAATCCGGATTTGGATGTAATTTGTTCGTAACTATTATTAGATAATTAAATGATTGACAGCATAATAAATGAGACTAAAAAAAAAACACTTTCAGATACCAAACACTCTAACAATTTACTATTTAAGCTCTCCATACTTTCATATTACGATATGTCCATACTTTTTAAAGTGAAACATCTTGTATTTAATCCTAGTTACATTTGAAAAAAAGGAGTTAAATGTTATGTATTTTTGCTACCATGTCTCTTGTATTGGGTGCTTGAGATTCTCTCGTACGGAACATGAATTAAATCTATTATCCATGAAACGTTTCCAGGAGACACAACAGGTGCTTTAAAACAGCTCTTAGCCATTACGTTTTCCAATAGATGGTGTCAAATCATTATAATACATTTTCATGTAACTTTTTCCCATCTGCTGATATTAAAATTTTGCTTTCCTATATGAGATTAATGACACTAGCAAAAAATAGTTAATTACCATTCTCTTTTTTAAAACGATGAGAAATAAGTATATCTAGTTTCCTTATGTCAATTTATTGCTAACTAATAAATTCAAATTACTATATAATCTAATGAATGTTTCCTACCACTATTGAGCAACGGAACTGGATATTGTTTTGCCCCGGTATTCTAACCAGTTTGTGTATTAGATAGTATTTTTCAATCCATAAGTAAATGTAGTTCTCAATGCAAATCCTTCATGATAAAAATATATGATGCATGTAAAAAAATTTGAATAGACAGAATTATTGAATTAAGAACTGCATGATTTCTTACGTTGCAATTGAGAAAAATTAGTAAATACTTCAAAATAAATTTACTTTTAAAAATGAATTATATGTTTTGATATTTTAAAATTTAGATTATTCCATCTAAGTAATTTTTGTATAATTGGCGTTTCTACATATTTTTGAATGAAAGTAATTCTTGTTTTAAGAATAAAATTACTTCTGCTTTTTTTTTTTTTATTTATTTCTACGTCTGGTAAGAATGTCTTGTTTAGGAAATAATATTCTTACAATAACAGTTTTTAGCTATTTTAAAAAACATCGCTTTATGTACAGGATAATTTTGAAGTCCAGCAACTTCATTTTGTAAATTAATTAAGTTATTTGAAAAATTTAAAAATTTTCATAATCTTTTTCATCAGAACAACACTCATAAAGTTATGTTTAGATCAAGTTTAAATACCTGGGTTTTACCTAAAATTAATAGAACTATACATTTTTGGGCATCAAAATCAAATTTTCATTTTCCTAAGATACTTAAAGGTTCTCGAAAATAGTATAAAGGAAGAACTTTTAAAACTGGGGAGTCGCATTTAAATGCTGATTTTTTTCGATTAAACAGAAGTCAATATTTGATAATGTAATACGAAATTTTATCTGGGTTTAAATTATTCAATATTTGAAATTTTATAAAAAGAATATTAAATATAGAAATTTTTTCCTCGTATGAATAAAAAAATGTCAAGAAAATTTACATTTGAGTTCAATTTTTACTAGGTTACCTTAACAATTAAGGGCTATATTAGATATAAGGTTATATTAGTTCTTAGCGCTATTACAACAAATTTTGCTCTAAAATTTAAGTAGAGTTAGTTTGTAACTTAATATTAGAAGTTTTATTTTTCTAATTATGGAAAATTTACTTATAATAAAAAAATGAATATATTTTGGTAATTCGTTGTGTATGTGTACTATATACATAAAGTGGTAAAAATTTTAAAAGTTTTGTTCTTGATAGTTACAAGTTCTTTATCTATTATTATTCTTACAACACATGGGCTGATAAATAATAGAGTTTTATAATATTCTAAAAATTATATTTTTTATAAGTTGAAAATACTGTGCATGGTTTCATAATATATAAGTATTGCGTATTTATGAAGTCTTACTTTCTCTTACAAAGTATTTTTCCCGATATATTTCAGAAAATAAGCTGCATACACGAGAAGAAGATGTTAAGACGAAGAAAAAGGATGGAAAAAGAAATGACAAAACTAACAAAGAATTCAACTGGTCGCAATGGACCAAGCAACAGAGAAAAGCTTTAACTTAAAGCTTATTTTCACGCCCTGTTTGCGAAACTTGGAGGAATAAAACATAAGCATCTGACTCGGAAAGATCCCTTCGTTGAGAATTATACACAACCGGGTCCACAACTTTTTCTAGACTCTACCACGATCGTGAGCATAAAAAAAAGCTTTGAAAGAGGCGGAAGAATACCCCTCGGAAGGGGGCAGTGAGGGAATTCTTTTCTGTGTCCATCTATCAGACATCAAACGCCTCAAGAAAGCTTCTGAGATTCGATTCATCACTCTGCATTCCCAAGTTCTTTGAATTTTGACTAAAAAAAAATTGAATGAAAACGGGGAAATACATAGGTGAAAGAGAAGTTGTTTCCGAGCACCCCCGTGACTATTGTATTTTGTTGCATCTGTCCCAAACGTTTAGTCCTTCAAATTCTTCTAGTGAATTCGAATAAATTGAAGAAATGCAATCAATTGAAGCTTATGGCTTAAAAGTATGAAAGAATAAAATATTTCATTACTACTCTGTTTTGAACTTATTATATTTGAAAAAATCCAACTGAATTGTTAATTTTATCTGAAACTAACACAAAAACGTTTAATTATCTCTCCCTCCGTCTCCTCTAAAATAAATCCTCGTATCTGTAAAATAATTTATAATAAGTGAAAGATAATTAATTGAAATTAAAAATTAGTGATATTTCTAATGTTAAATTATTTCCATTTACAGTAAAAATAGGAATATAACAAGTAATCTGTATTTAAAATACTATGCTTTTGTCTTTGAAATGAAGAAATATATGACAAAAGAGAATTTCTGTGAGCTCTTTAACAAAATACTCACTTATCTACCAAAATATTGCATTTTATTTAAGATTACTAAAATCACAGTTTAAGTAGTTATAATTATACACTTTCATTAATTTTATTTTGCGGGCACTTTAAATGAAAATGCTTATTAGGTCTTATTATTATGATATATTTTCAATAATTTTAATTTACAAAATTTTATTTACTCGAAATAATTCAATTATCAGTCTTATTTGATGCGAACATTATTTTCTTAGAAAATTAATCGTTCTTTTCCGCTTAAAATATCTGGTTTCTCTTAGAAAGTCAATTGGGATACATTTTAATGAAAAATAATATTTAAAATTTCTCTCTATTTGTTTCGTATTTATATACAAATTTAACAATGAAAACTCCTATCGAATCTAAATTAAAATTTTGAGCATAAAGTTACCAATATAATTCTAAGTTCTGATTTTGTGAATAAAATTATTTAAACTTAAAATGTAAAAAAAAATCTATATTAAAACTTTTAAAAGATAATTATTAAAAACATTACAAAACTTTTATGGAGAATAGCAATTCAGATGCAACTTACAAATCAATACTCTAAAATATGGCAAGTTTATAAATAAAATCCGTACATTTTACGAAAACAAAATGATATTGTAGCTTGTTCCAACTGCAACAGTCCTCGAGTAATCCAGTATAATGAGACTTGAACTTTCAAGGTTAACGAGAAGAGGAGTAAATAAAATTTTCTTGTTACATGATGGACAATACTTTAATAACTGAATTCACTGTTGAAAAACAATCTTAATAATTTGAAACCAAAAAGTAAGCAGAAGAAATTTCGATTTATATTTTGCATCTTTCTGAAGTATAATTTCACTAGATCTCACGCACGATCGTTTTTATGTGTTTTCAATCATTTTTGGTTTACAAGTTGGATTATTGTTTGTATTAAGAATACAGATAGTTCACTGTCCTTTAGATCGAGAAAGTCTTTCCTAAGCAAACAATCCTAGCAAAAGCTAAAATAATAATTTTAATAAATAATTACAATCGCAAATCGGTGAATAACAGTGTTGCAAAGTAAAAAATTCAATGCTTTCCATTAAAAAAAAAAAAACCCTTATTTTGATTTTTTTATTAATTCCTGTACATTAAAGTCTTAACTTAAATAATTTAGCTTGCTTTTTAATTCTAAATATTACACAAAGATAGTTAAAATTTATCTTTTGCTATTATCTTAAGGATTCATTTAGATAACAGACAAGGAAGAACTTTTTAAGTAACAGCCATAGGAATCATTAGCAGAAAATTTTTAGCAAGTCATGTAGAAAGGCCGTATAAACAGAATGATTTTAGAAATGCCTAGAATTTAACTTAGTACCGAATCATTCATTAATTTTGTGTAAAATTATATTACGTTCTCTATTAACTTATAATAGAGTTAAAGAATCTCTATAACAAGTTAATTAGGTATTTTAAGTGATGTTTATTTAGAAAATATTTATCACATGCTACGTACCTTATTAAAAACATATAAATTATTTTTTAATTCAAATTTGAGTGATTTTCGGGGAAAAATAAAAATGAAATATTAATTTTCTAGGTTTTCACACAGCTAATTTAAAAATTATTATTTTAAATTAGCTGTGTGATTATAATAAACTGTACTGCTGATTATAATAAATAATTAGGCACATGCATTATATTTATTATTATATATTAATTATATATAATTAGTAGCCAATATCTATAAATGCAGTTTGCTAATGGTTTTTAATTTCCAATAAAAATTAATATTTTTTATATAGCAATTATTAACTTTTAATATAATAGAAAACTTTGCTATTCATTCACCGAAAACAAATTATAGATTCATATCAAAATATACTTATCATTAAATAATTTAAAGAATTAATCCCTTTCGTAGAACAAAATGAAAACATCACATCAAATGATGAAAAAATTGGCAATATTTCCATTTTAACATATAGTTTTCAAAAATAAAGAGAATTTCAAATAAATTGTAGAAATGCAATGCACAATTCACTGTTATGCACACTAAAATTCATACATTTGTTTAAACATTTTCTAAATTATTTTACTTATGTTTTCTTGTTTATTTATTTATTCAAAAGACCATGTGGATAACTTTCCTATAGTAAAATTACTGATAGACACTTCATTTTTTAGTTTGTCATGAAAATTCGTATATTCGAAACAAATATTTTTAAAGATTTATTGTATAGAAGTAATAGATAAATCTTGCTTTTTTAAAAAGTTCATCTCCAAAAGAAGTGCACAGAGATTTTCTAATATTTTATCTGGAAGGTGTTACACATGAAGCTAAAGGTCAGCCACCCACTGGTAGTAAGTGAAGGTAGAGGGTAAAAATGTTGTGACCTGAAAATCCAAGAAAAAAAAATTGTTTTCTTTAAACATGTTATACCACACACATTATAGCTTTCCTTTTTTCCAATTTCATTACGGATGACTTTTGATCTACAAATAATTACAGGATAAGAAATCCCATCACATTTAAAAACAAAAAAAAAAAAAAATTGAAAGCAGCAAGGAAACTGCAATTGATTTTCGTACGTCCAATAGAAAACACTGCACGATTGATGTAAAAGAAGAAAATGCCCCTTTCCATTCTCCAGTGACGCGACAGGTACAGGGCATGAAATTGATTTTACAACAACATTTCAAATGGATTTGGTGGTACGTGATGAAATAACAATTGGTGAGTTTGGATTCTCAAGCTGATGAATAAAATGGCATTAACGGTCTATGTTTGCACAAATGTATGCAAAGAATTCGTTTTCAAATTTTATGAAGGAGGAAAAAAAGGAATTGAAACTTTTTAGCATTTACTTCTTGGTACATCAGTAATAATTTTAAACTATACAGCTTGTTTAGATCAAACCTTGCATGTTGTTATCAGTAATATATATGCATATATATATATATATATATATATATATATATATATATATATATATATATATATATATATATTGTATATATATGACTAGAAATGCAAATTTGAACATTTTATTTTTCATACTTATAAAAATATAATTGACATGCTAAATTTCAAAGAAAATTTCAAAAAAGTACCGAAATTTATGCAAGACTTACAAGCAAATTTTGATATTTTATACAAGTTTAAAATACTCACATTATTAGATTGTAATCTTAAAATAATACCTTAAAATGTTGTGAAATATCGTTTTTACCTCTAAATATATTATTGTAAGCAGCAAGAACTAATGTATGTATTACCATAGCAATTCAATTTCTATTTACTTCAAATTTTAATAATACATGCATTTTTAACCTATATACTCTTATATTTTTACATTACGTAATTTTTATTTAATCTCATTTTCTTGAATGCTGACATGACTTCAACATGTAAAAACTTTCTTCAGTCATCATCCTGTCTTTCTAATGAAAATGCGTCTTTATTATTTCCTGTAAAAGACGTCTTATAAAAAATATTTCAAAAGCTTATAGGAGATATATTCAAAAAAAAAGAAAAAAGAAACAGTTGCATACATTGCAAACATCTAATCATAATTTTCAAACTTTGAATTATATTTTTTATGCTTTACACTTTACAACAAATATGAAATGCTCATAAATTATTTTTCAGAGTATAGCTTCTTATTCTGTCTTTTTAAAGTATGCATTTATTGCGTTTGCATCATTAGTTCAAAGAAATATATGAAATTTTATAATTTCTTCTTCTTTTCTGAACAAAATTCAATAGAAATATAATTTTTAATCTAGTGCATATATATAAAAATCCTACGTATATGCAGCATTAATTTCACATTTTTAAATCCTTTTCCATAAATTCAATTTTTTCTTACCAGAAGCAAGTATAGTAGGGTATATTTTATGAATTTTATAAATAATATATAAAAATATGAATAATGTATGAACATACAACAGATTATTTTTATCCATTTTTTTCTTATTATACTGACTGAAATAAAAGTTTATGTGTTTATGGAATTAGATTTTGGATTGCAATTATGAACTTCTCTTTAATAAAGTATAAATTAATAAAAAATTCAGTATTCAAACTGTTTGCATGTAAGAATGAATATTATTAAAAATTCAAAATGTTATTTTACAAGAAAAAAATTTTGTTGGCTCATTTGACATACATTAATAGGAAAAATAATTAATATTAAAATTGAACATTTTAGCACAAATGCTTTTTCTGTTTTTACAATATTTTGTTAAAAATACATTTATTATATTCACACATGAACACGTTTGTAAAGCTAATTTAATTAAACACATTTTAATTTAGATTTAACTCAGGATAGCAATCTGGTTGTTTAATCGATTTGAAATATTTTTCTGTTAAATTGTACAATATTTCATCATTCAATAAAATCAAGTTAAAAAATTCACACATACTCTTAAATTCCATAAATAATATATTACATGCATTGTTAATGGAACTTTAAGTGACTAGTAATACCATATAATACAATATTATTGAAAATAACAAAAAAATTTAATATACAATAAAAAATTTCACCCTATACAATTGGTTTCATTTTCACATCCATCTTAGGTCTTATTTTTCTCTTTTTAATATACCCGCACCACATGAACACCCGCATGCATGAGTAGAAATTTCGCCCAATATTGGAACTCATATATCCATGAAGAAGTTCACATTCAAGTACAAAGGAATGCGTTGTGTTCATACCGCCCTTTCGTACTTGTCCCATTATTCTTTTTTGTGGCTTTTCACCGTCCCCCAAACCTTAACTTGCTCGCAGAAGGAAATTCTACTGAAGACACTTATTTTTATATTTTGTTTACTTTTTTCTCCTAGGGGTCGTGATATGTACAACGTATTCATCCTAAACTAACGCATTCACAAAGTGGGGTCAATATAAGGGTTATTTTTGCAAGCAGTTTCCTTTATATTTTAGAAATATTTACGAATTTTAATATAGATTAAGTTAAATATACAAATATGTTACAGTTACTTTCATTATGTTATTCCTACATTTTAATTTACTGCTTTAAGGGTTATTTTTACTACAAATACCTGATAATATATATTTTTTTTATTTGAAAAATTATCACATATGTGTATCTATGAGTTCTTACTTTACTATTGAATTCGAATTACAGTCTTCATCTCAAATATTAGACTGAGAAATAAACTTTTGATTTATGAACACATTAACATTCTGAATAAGCAACCGTTAGTTGAATTTTAATTTATTTTACATGAAAATCATACAAAAAAATGCCTATTAGAAAACTTTTCCATTATCTAAAAAATGATTTTAATTTTAGTTTCAAAAAACAACAAAGCCATTAAAATACAAGTGTCATCTTTTATTTGTGACATCAGTTTCTGAAGGATTATCTGTAACCCCACTTTTTTAAAGCGAATATATTACGTGTTCTTTAAAATATTGCTTATATGTGGATGGACTTAAAAGGTAAAGTTGTTTAATAGAAGGTATGTATTCATGCACAATAAATTTTACACACGAGTTAAGAATGAGTATCTTTCGTAAAAAAAATCCTTAATTTCTTAAGAAGGAAAAGTAAAAATTTCAGACGTTATTCGCGGAGCACTATATTTTGAACGTTTATATGTAATTTATTATGAACTATTCACAAGATGAATCTGAAATTTGTGTTGTATGACAAACAAATGAAAATTTAAATTATAAGAAATTAACAATTGAAAATGATATTTAATAGATCTCAGTGTGTTAATATTTCATGCATTCTTTTGTCAAATTAAATAAGAAAATTGGATCTTGCAAAAATTATTAGAAAATTAAAATGTATTTTAAACTGGCGTACATTTAGTACTTTTCTTACATTATATATGTTTAATTCACCAATTCAAGAATTATAAGTTAAATAATTTCATTCATAATACAAATAAACTTGGAGGTCTGCATTTCATATTAAGATCTATTAGTTTAGAAAAATGAAGGTTGAGATGTTTGGTCTGTTAAAAAGCAAAAGTTTAAGATAAAACAAAACAGAATGTTATAATTTTGTAAATTTTATAAAATAAAATATATCTTCAACGGTCATGTTGAAAATCGAAAAATAACTGATAAAATATAAATGGATCATTGGAGTCTTTTGAGAAATTTTTTGGAGTAGTATCACCGAGACAGAGTAAATAAACTTTGATTCCAGTTCTGTTTCTTAGTAGACATTATTAGACCAGTCCTAGGTGCTTCACTTTTTCTTTCACTAAGCTCGTCCCATTCAACTATATACTGAAAAGGAAGTGTAGAAAGACGATCAAAAAGAAAAATGGTAGGCTTTTCTACTTCTTATTTTTCTTTAAGGGACACACCAAATACACATCCTCAATCAAGCAATAGAAAAGGGGAGGGCAAAAACACTTTTTTTACACCCAATGATACTTCCAGAACGTTTTTCAGGATTTTAGCTTTTGTATCCGACCTTTTTTCCTCTTCCAATACCACACGCTTACTTTCACCTTATCAAGAGGAAACTTTTCTCTATTCGAAATATAATAACCTACCGTTTAGCGTCAGAATGGCATTGTGATAGTAAAGAAAACTTCATCACTGGTATTGAACATTAATGATTTTTTGAAGTTGTATTAAAGAAGAACCACTGTAATAATATTTTTTTTTTATCTTGTCCTTGAATAATTGTTTCATTTTGAATGGTATGATAAATTTAATTACCTTTATTATTTAAAATATAAAACGTCTAAAATCAATAGGATAGTAAATAATACGTTGACTATAAAATATTGACTTTAAAAATGCCTCTTTTCATTTCGAGCAAAAATTAAAAAAATATTTTAATCTCATAAATGAGTGAATGTTTCAAATTTTGAGAACTAAAAATAAAATTAATAAAATTGTAGTTCTTGAAACTTTGGCTGAAACAAATCAGACAAAAAACAAAAGCTTTAATGAAATTACATTTGAGAATCAAAATCGAGTTAATTAAAAATTGCGTCTTTAAAAATAGAATAAAAATCTCTACGTAAAAAATACCAGCAAAAAAATTCATATTAAAAAAATTACTACTGGATGATTAATTTTTGTTGCTAAATTTTGTTCAGTACACAAATACATTTTAGTCGATTCAAAATTTGCCGAGAGATAAAATTAATATAATCCTAATAAAATACACAATTTATACAAAATAAATTAAAATCATAATTTGATTTATTCAATTTATAATTATTTGGTAATAAAAACATTAATTAAATTATTTGGTACTAAAAACATTAATTAAATTATTTTGCAATAATATCATTATGATATGATTTAAAATTTTAAAATTCCCTAACATAACTGTGAAAAATTGACTAAATTTGTATATTTTAAGAATTTTATATGAAACACTCATATTTCATGAGTTTTATTCCCCTTGATTAAAAATATCGCAAAAATGTTTAATATTAGAAATGGCACATTTTAGAAAATCCATTTCTTGAATATGTTAATATTAGTTTAATACCTTCTTACTTGAAAAGTAAAAGAGATCCAAAGTCAATTTGTGATTGACTTTGGATAAACATTTTCAGAAATTTAAAGGTAAAATGTACTATTTAAAACAATCTATTGCTGAAAAAATGTCTTAATTTGATTTTCTTAAAATAAATCCTTTTGAATTCGAAAGATTAAATTGTAAGAAATTTTAATTGCTAAGTATGATACTTTGTTTTTAAGAAAAGTATATCTCTTTATTACGTAGAATGAATACTCAAATATTTGTGATGAATTTTATTTAGTTACCTAGTGCATTGTTACGCTGTAATTTTCACTTACTTTATACAGAAAGATTTTAATTTTGTTTTTCACCCAATGATCATTTTTCACACTCTAAATTTTATAGTTTCAAGCAGATTACAAACCGCTGCAAACCTCCATGTTCGAATTGAGATTCAAACTCACGAACTATTGAACCAAAGGCTTTGGTTGCCAGTTTGACATGAAATTATTTAAAGTACAATAAATATTGTAATCAGAATTGCCAGAAATTTTTTTTAATTACTTCCAGAATTAATAATTGGTATAATTAATACGCGAAACTGTCAACATACATTTATTTTTCAGTAACACAAAAATTATTGAGAAAAATTGTGTTAAGTTAACATAAAACCTCAAACTGCAACACTGAATGTATTTAAATTTAGCCAAATATGGAAAATATATTGATGTCGTTAGAAAAAAAATTCTTTGTGTTTTCTCCAAAATGCAGTTCTCTTGAAAAAAATGTGTAAATTTCGTTTCCCCCAGGCAGAATCCATAGAATCTTTTCTACGACAAGGACTTTAACGTTACTTCCTTATTGGACTTTCAAACCAGAGAAACAGATACACGAATTGTAATAATGATAGTTTTCCCATAAACAGTTGAAACAAAATTCACGCTTTTCTAAAACGGAAAAATAATTTACCCAATACTCGACTAGAAAGACGTCGTATCGAGATTCAAGAAATGTATGGAAAAGAAAAGACTAAGATATATATACCTATGATAGCAATAATAATAATAAAGATGGTAGAAATATTTCATATGGATAGAAAACTAAAAAAATATTCAGAATTCGAAACAAAGCACTTCACTGCGAAGCGAAAGCGAAGTTGGGGAACTTCGACACACACTCACATTCCAGTAAACAAGCGTTTTCGCCGCGTTCGTTGTCATAGCAACGAAGATATGCGGCATGAAGCTAAAGATGCCTTTAGCTTGACTGGATTTTTGAGCTTCAACTGTTGATAAGTCTTTTTGCTTACTGAAGTGAGTATTGATGTAGAAATCGTGCTTTTGCAGCGTTCCTTTATTTCTTTTAACAGTTTTTAATCTAATTACAATTTACAGTACTGTGAACAGATATTGAAAGTTAATAATCGAACAGTAGCGATAATTAAATAAATGAAAAGAACTAATTAGTATTTTGCATTTTCCGAAACTCTCGTGCATGTATTGCATATCTTGCATTTTGATGTTATTGATTATCTCATTTACAAAATATGCTATAATTGTCTCATATTATTATACTTTAATTAATAAAAATACACGATTTCTCCGAACATTCTGGATTCTCATTCATCGGTTGCTTCGTTACAAAATTATCAGTGTAAGTTTTGTTATTATTGTACTCAATATATTAAAAAAAGAATAACGAGAATAATTAAATTATTTTAGATGTATGTCAATTATTTATTCATTTACATTTTATAATTTATTATGTGTATCACTTAAATTCTAGAAATATATCACAGTAATTGGAAAAATTATTCATTTCATAATTTTATATAAAAGCACTCAAGTTATAAAAATAGTTTAATTGGGTGTTGATAGCTAATACCATTTAACAGGATTTTCGAAAATACGTATTATGACCAAACATCAAAAGTATAAAATTTAGTGGTTGATGAACTTACCATTATTGAAGAATATTGTATTTAATTTATCATTTTTAAATTGAATTATGAATGGTAATGGTATTATTGAGGATTCGTCCAGGAAGAGTAAATTACTTGTTTTTTTAAGAAAATTTTTTGTACTAATTACTCAGGTATTTATACTTACATTAGTCTTCCTCTAACAATTCTAGCAAATGTTTTAGCAGAAAATCATATTTTGGTAAGCTATTAATACAATTTTACTCAATACTAGTTACAGATACATAGATTTTCCACTGTAATAATTTAGCTCAGTAAACAAAAGGGAGTTAATAAGAGCGTATTAGTTGTGAGACTTTTTCTTATTTATTCAAAAATATCAATTAATATCTTGGAAGATACAAATAAAGAGGCCATCATTTATTTTTACATATCAAACTCAACTAAAATCCCAGATAATAATTGAATAGAGGGGAAGGGGAAATGACAGTTTTCTTTGATACATATTTTATCATTTATATTTTTAATTATTTGGGTATTTTTTTTTCTCTACGAAAGGAAAATATCGAAAAAAATCTATGTAGCTAACCAAACAAAATAAGTGATTTCCTATAAAAATTGGTAATCGTTATGAAAAAAATTATATATATATAAATAAAATATCTGAGTGAAACAACGCATAACTACTACTTCATCGCAAGTCTTTTTGGCGTTACTAGGAGGGGGAAGGGGCTACTGCCAAAATATGCTGTTTTTCCCATCGCTTAAAGCTCTTGTCGAAACACCGTTGGGGTGTTAAATCATCCGAAGGAGGAGTTGACTCACCAGGAGACCCAGTGGTTATGTTTTTCTCTACAACCTATTTTTTATTTCTTTCGTGAAGTGTAAAATGCAAGATTAAGTAATTTTTAAAATGGTGTTTTTTTTCTGGACGATTCTTTTACCATAAAATACATACAAAAACGCTTGAAAATAAATGGTTGTTTATTCTTTCTTAGTATAGTCATGCTATAAAAAGACTGTCAAAATGATCGTATATTGCATATTTTTTAAATGATATTATTGATTACTAAAACTAAAACATATTATAGATAATTATATTTTCGGAAATAAAATTTTCATTACTTTTATTTATTTTAATTATCAACTGCTGCAAAATATGTTCAAAAAGAATTTTAAATTTCATCTGCTTCAATAGAATGGATTCAGTACATTCTTTCACGAAATATTATTTCTGCAGATATAAAAACTATGAAGAAAAAAATATGGAAATTGTTTACTTCCAAGACTTTCGTTCTGCTTTTATTTCTTTACAGCAAATGTAATTTTTATACTATGTACAATTTTCAGTTTACTTTTATATTAAAATTTGTTACATTAGAATAGTTATTGTATTAATTAACTTTAAGTACATGCAAAATGTTTCGGAATACTTTGTTAATTGAACAGTATTTTTTATTTCGTTTGTTAATAAAAATTACGAGAAAAAAAAAACCAAAAGATTTATGAGTATCAGAAATAAATTTAATTTAATTTCAGATTAAGCATCAATAAATATATCAAATTTACATTATGTTAAAAAAAAAGTCTAATGCATAATTAGGAAATTTTTATTTTCTTGGTGAGTCTGGTTTCATTTTAATGAAAAATGTAACAAAAGATTTATTTAAATTACGATTTTCCTCAATATTTGAATGTTCAGAATTTGAATGAACAGAATGTTATTTATGTTATTACTCTGAAAAATTAAATGCCATACATTTCTTGGAGCCAGTTTTATCTTCACGATAGTATAAAAGATTATTTTTCCCGTGTTGGTTTTGATAAAATAAGTAAATTTCGGTGCTTGAGTCCATTACATAAAAAAATATATTTTTAAATTTTAAGTATAGTTATTTCTGAGGATTAGCTAATCATTTGAAAAACGATATAAAAGAAAACTATTCGTAATCATAAAATGTTTTAAAAAGCCAATACAATAACAAAATTTTATTTTGAACAGAAATTTAAATGAAATCAAATAAGATAATTTGAATAACTGAAGATAAGAATGCCATGTACTACTTTCAAGGTCAACAAGGAAAAAAAATATAATTCAAAATTGAAAATACATATTTTTAAATAATCGAATTTGACTAAATGATGCGACATTGGCATATTTGGGAACTCCTTTTTTGGTTATTATAAAAGCAAAGAATTTATTTGTTTTCGCTGAAAGAATTTATGCAAAAAATGTTATAAAACACTATTTCTCTTTGAATTAAAATAATGGTTTGGTTCATAGCAAAAAATAAACTACACTAACTATTCAATAAATTATATTCAAATAAAATTGGTATCACGTGATTTAATTAATTATCATGTGATTCAATAAGTTAAATATTTTGTTGAAAGTATTAACTAAAATAAAAATGTTTTCCAATTCAATAGTTTTAAAAACGCAAGAAATAAAATGTTCAAAGCAATAGTTAAAATTTTGAAAAATGAGATGGTTATTTGTAGCGTTAATGAAATGCCAATAATGTCCAACATAGTTTAAGAATATGTTATAATTTATATGCAATCAAAAGATTAAAAAAAAAACAGAATTAACTTTTATTAAATACCTTGAACGAGCTTGAATAATAATTTTACAAAATTATTTGTTGCAAAATTAATTTTACATAATTATAATATATATATTCTATACATTATTCATATAATATCTATATGGTTGTAAACTGGAAAAAAAATTAAGCATTGGGATGTTGTTAAAGCATAAGAGTATAATCACACAACAGATTTGAAAGAATAGTTCTGTTAACAAAAACGTACAATCTTTTTAAAGATTAATATTATCACAAACAAAAAATATAATCCCAATTAATTATGTCTAACTTTGGAAATACGAGTCAAGCATAAAATCACACGATAAACCAAAATCAAACTACTAGGGAAAACAAAAACAGTTCTGATGTATTGTGTAAAAAATTAAGACATTTCAAAACTTGCAGCTGACGTCATTGTCTGTAAACAAAGAAAAATATTAAAAGAGAAACAAAGACTTAACCAAGTCTTTGTTTCAACCAACAAACCAGAACTTCTAAGAAGGAGTTATATTTTTTCTCATGCGGGATTTCTTTTTTTAAGCCTTCCACCATTTTTTCTTATTGTCCAGTGACAAATAATGGCCGTAAACGAAAGTATAAATTATCTATCTCACTCTTACATGGAGGACATAAAATGAGATACACTTTATGTCTTTGTAAGCATTTCGCTTACTCTGTAAAGAAAGTTTCAATGAAACCTGTTTTTTACGGTCTAGTGAACTACATTGAAATTACTGAGAGAAAGCTGTAACCCCTTCAGTGTTTTTAACGAGCTGATTATTTTTAATCAAGTGTACGCATATAAATATTTTTGATGGAAATTTTGGATTAAGGCCGGGAAATGTCCAACAACTCATGTTGTAATTATTCCTCATGTATAAATACTTATTTTAACATAAAATAAACGTTTATCATTTTAAATTCTGAAACAAAAATGAAAAAATTTTAAACCTACTTTTAAAACATAATATTTAAAAATCTTAAAAGTCACCTTTTACCTAAAATTGAAAAAATCAGGAATAATATTTGCTCTGATAAAGAAAATATTTCTGATATTTAAATTAATTTTTATCTTTGTTGGTTTGTATAGCAGAAATTTCTTTCTGCAATAAAATAAATATTAAAATAAAAAAAGAATAAATAATTTAACAAGCAAAGTTAAAGCAGCATTTGGCAATTGTTTGTCAGTATAGTTTTATGAAAAATTAATGAGAGTATTTCCAAATAAATTTAAAAATTACTAGTCATTTTATAGATTAAGTTAGTTATATTTACTGGAAAACAACGTTATCCAAAGCTTGTATGTAAACATTAATAAAATAACTAATTTACATGACAATAAAATATATATTTTTATCCAAGAGAATTTAATGATAATGAAAAATGTTTTGCTTTCGAGCAAATTGTTTTGAGTCAAATAATATGTTTTACTGGAATGCTAAAAATGTGTGACGAATAGTTCGTTTATTTAGGAAATTTGTCAATATGGAAAAATACTAAATATAAGAAATTCAATTAAAAAGTTAAATTAATTTATAAATATAAAAATTGTTAATCTTAGTTTAAAGTTTTCTTTGTAGTGTGAAAGTTGCAACATGGAATGATATGTAAAGATTTTTTTATTCCTGTGTCGTTTTTAAGTATACAAATTATTCTTGAAATTTATTCACAAAAAATCTAAAGGAAAAAAAATTAATTTCAACTTTTCTAATATGTTATTATAAATGTTTTTGTTATTCTAAAACGAGTATTGGATATGAATAACAATAATTAAATTTATAAATAAAATGAATAACAAAAAAGAAAATTTGTAACATTAGTATTTTTATAATGCAAAAATAATTTTATTTTTCGCATTTTAGATTATTACATTTTCTGAACTCTACTAAAAATGATTTAAAAGTAATCAATGTTTATTACTTAAACGGAACTACATGTTTTTTTAGAGTTCATTAAAAATCATTTAAAGTATTATTTGATTTTTATAATTTTTGGACTTTACGCATGTCCTTAATTTTAAACTCAGTATCGGGAAATTATTTAGACTATTCCTTAGGGAAAACTACTCATTTTCTGAAATAAATCTAAAGAAATCAGAATTTCTTATTGAAAAAAATGATTTTCACATTATAAATAAACAATCATACACAGGTTTAAATTAAATAAATTCAGATTTTATAGAGTTATATTTTTAACGAAGAATTAAATATTGCTTAAAGATGTATCTTGTGAAGCAAAACAATTTAATTATTCTTTGCAAATCACAGTATATTTTCTGTGAAATATTTCTTACATGTGTACCAGAATATTATGATTTTTACAATATTTAATGCATTTTTAACACATATATATTATTATATGATGAATAATAATGCACGATAAATAGAAAAATCTTCATCCACACACACACACACACACACACACACACACACACACACACACACACACGGATACA
>JAPDSC010039258.1:448196-481034 GCA_026290005.1 Latrodectus geometricus
GTATCACAACGACGCTCATATATATATATAAAATTTTTATCGAAGAAAATAATTATGGATCTTTTCTACATTCAAACGTTAAAGATATAAAATATCGTATGCAAAATTGTTTAGTCTCTTTAATGAATGGTTTTTCTTTATTGTTCACAATTTTTATAATAGTTTAACATAAAATAATACAGACTGAAGAATTTGATATTGCTTTATGTAGATATTATTAATGAAATAGTTGATATTAAGTATTATTTTTTGAATTTCATAAAATTGATGAGCGAATATTAATATTGAGTTTTAAGCCTGCAATTTCTGTTTCAGTATATGATTAGTAAGTTTAATTTTAAATGCATATTCCAAACTCTACTCTAAAATGAAAGATGAACTTTCTCCTAAGCATTGAATGATTATAATTACTAATTTTTTCTTCAATTGTTTTAAATATAAATTTGTTTTCTATAAAAATTATTATTTCTAAGTTAGCTTAGACTTCAAGGTTTAATTTTACTGAAAAATTTCAGAAAATCGATTTTATAATATTGAAATTCATTGAAACACATATATATTGAAAGTAATAAAATTTGAAAAATACAATTTTAATTTAATTAAAATACTCATTTATGTTAACAGCTTAAATTCACTAAAATGTTAGATAATTAAAACGAGTTTTTCATTATATGAATAACCAATAGCACACATTCTCTGAAGCATCATGTATCAATGCTGGTAAACATGAGGCAAAAATTCTATAATATAATTTCGCAAATAATTATGCTTTGTATACATTATATCGACAATCAAGCAAATAAATCCCATGAATTACATTTATTTATTATTAGCCTAACTTATCTAAATAATTTTATGGGAAAAGCATTTTTTAAATACATGTTTTATACTTTCTTATGTTAATTGGTTTTTGATTTTATAACCTAAATTAAAATTTACTGATATACAATTCTATTTGTTAATTAAAATTATTCAAAAAAATTTAATTAATCTACAGTTTTGAAACTTATATATTTATCAAAAGCATTAACGTAAACAGATAATTCTATTTATTAATTAAGTTTTGAAATCTTTTTATCAACTAAGAGCTTTATAAATTAAAAACAAAAATCTCTTAAGCGAAAATGTTTGAAATATTATGATATGAAATGAGTCACCTTGCGAAATTCTATGGATAAGAAAATTAAAAATTTTCCTCTTAATCTTTAATCTAAATTTCAAGTTCAAAATTATATTTTAAGGCAATGTTGGTGTTTCCTTTTATTTGGTAAAATAATTTCAAGGTATTTTTTTCTTTTTACTTGTATATAAATATTTATAAACATATTAAATAATCAATAAAAATTAATTCTGACAAGATTCCATATTATGCTATGCATTTGTATGGAGATCATTCTGCAGTTAAAGATATTATAACTAATTTTGTAGTTCGTCGCTATTTTTAAGCAAGTGTGCAAATTAATTTTCAAATAAATATTTGCACACTATTAAACAAACATATTTCTATGAAAATATTGACTCGTAGTGTGTTTATCTTAGTATTCTCTGTGGTTGTATAATGTACACAATAAATTAGCCCAGTAAATATGCTTTCTAATACGTTTATCATCAAAATTTTGCATAATTATAAGACAGATTCCTAATTATAAATTTATGCTTAAACTAAGTATGGCAAAATTAAGTCCGCAAATTTAAATACCTAAATAAATGCTATTTCTTACTGTTAATAATACTTGATCCATTTTCTTGATTATGTGTTTAGATTCAAAGATTTTATATTTACAATTTTCAGTAATTTCTCTATTTTTGAAAACATAAATTTATATTATAAAATAGGAATCCATGGTGGTAGGACTTTTCATCTAGTATTTAGGTCATGAAAAAAGAAATTAAATAAGTGTCAGTATATTTGATGACATCTATCAATCAGAATTTAAAGAAATGTATGGCATATTTGCTAAGACAATTATTTTGATAGATAAATATATTTCATCATCAAGTAAAATAATCTATCTTAATAATAATACTTTCATTTATAATTTTCATTTTATAAAACATTACTTAAATTCTAAAGAAAGTCCAATAAAAATAACTTATTTGTATTTTTTCCATGAAATTATTTATAATGTTAACATAATGTAAACATCGTTTGCATTTGAATTTCAGCTTAATGTATGAATCTAAAATGTGGGCAAATAAGAAATGAACTATTTATAAGTATGATGCAAAATATAATTTATATTACACAAATATAAAATTTTTGAAATTCTAAATTCCATTTATTCTAGAAAGTATTGAATCAATTTTATTAGGTCATAATCGTACTTCTATAAAGAAGTTTAAGAACGAAATTTAAAATTGACATGATTGTAATTTATAGAGGCTATGAATTAAGTGTTTTTTGTTTGCATACATAACATGATCTTAAAAAGATCAAGTTAGCAGAATAAAAATATACTGTAATATTAATTTTAAATTTTTGAACTTCAAGTCTCTTTATGGGAGATTTCAAAACCCTTATCACAAGAAATTTTCTCTCATCAAGTATATCAATGGTATTATTTTTAATCAGTTTTTTAAGTTTTATAGTTTCCTCGTAAAACACTTTCTTAGCATTTATCCTATTTTATGTTTGAAAAAGGGTCATAAACCTTATATCATTTGATGCTGTAATAATAATTGCCCTAATAACTTTGTCACATTTTTCTGTCACGCAATTGCTATTAAGTACTTCGCATGATCTTTGGTTATTCGTTGCACTGTTGATAAGACGAATAACTGTCAGCACTTTGCAAAAAACTTATCAAATATTTTATTGCTGTATAAAAACTGTGTTATAAGAGATAAGATTAACTATTAAGCCAAATGTACTGAACATTCTATATAAAACTTTTCTAATATAAATATTTTAAATTACAGGATTTCAAATAAATAAAATATAGCGAAACTTGGTTTGATATTTTTTCAATCATTTTTGTACAATATAAATTTATACATTCTAAATATAATAAATAAACATTTTTTAGGAAATGCTGGTGGTAGAAACATTCATGTAGAAAAGAATTTCTACTCTTTTTTTTTTTATGGTTCCACAAGGATATTTTGAGTTGACATAGCGACAAAGTACTTTACTGGTAGCAGCTGCACTAAATGGGGATTTATTTATCATCATATATAGATGCCAGTTTCAAAAAGTTCTTGATCACTCCTTCGAAAGGTTATGCCATGAAATGTCAAATAACACAGTATTTCAAAAAAGCTTACATATTCGTTTCCCAAAAATATACATTGAAACAATCAATTTTATGGAAGGAATGCAATATCCTTTGAACATGGAATTATATACTTTAAATAGGCTTTCTTGTAAAGAAATCTAATAGCATATGAAGTCTTATAAATAAAATATAAAAAATCTAATATACACAGGTTATTCAATTTCAATTGATTTCATCATAATTTTAATCAATTATTCACTATATATGTTTTTATATCAATTTACTTTTATTAAAATAACTATACATGGAAATATTATATGCTTTATTCAAATTAATCAAAAGTACTTTATAAATACATATAACTGACATTAAGTTTTCAAAATATTAACATTTGTATTTATTAGCATTTATATTGTAACATTTGTATGTATTTTAAAAATATAATTATTTTTATAATTTATTTGTATTTTCCTTTTTTAATGCATCATATGATTATATATTTTTTAAATAAGCGTTATTCAAAAAATAACATGGATTAAATTGCGTTACTACATAAAAGCTCTTATAAAATATTTATCTAACAATAAAGTAACTTATACCTTGATTGCATCTTCATGAGTTAAAAGATGTTCTCCTATATTGCCTTTTCTTATATCATATGCTACGATAGTGCAACAAGTGTTGAGTGATATTTTTATTACAAATGAAACAAATATAAATAAATAAAATTATTGATTAAAATTAAAGCCTATTTTTAGTATTAAATATATATTAGGAATAATTTTCCCCACTGCAAATCTAAAATAACCTCAAATAAAAAAATCCAAAAGTTAAATCTTAGGATAATAATATGAGTGTTAATTAAATGATGTTAAACTATCAGAAAATTCTTTATAAATATGATAATTTTAATGGGTACATTTCTAAAATAAATTTTATTCGATAAAATGTGCATTTATTCTTTTTTAGTATTATTACAAGCTCAAATAGTATGTCTTATGATTTCTTAACATTTGTTTTTGATATCTATTGAATTTTAAAAATAAAAGTAAAAAAGATTTTCAAGATAATAAATTCATTAAATATGAGCTCTTGATGAAAATGATACAAACAAATCTATAGAAACAATACTTTTTAAATCTAATCTATCATTTTTAGCTGTTAAATATATTGCATTTAGATACGATATTTTTAAAATGTTAACACAATTTCCTTTTCCCAAAATTTTATAAATCTTCTTTAATAGAATTTTTTCCATTGTAACTAGAGATACACTTTGTAAGATAAATTAAAATAAAACAATATAATGCTCTTGATTCTGTGCTATATATTACCTTTTATTTCTGATATATAAAAGGCATAAGTAATTTTCGAAAAATAAGATGTGTAATGCAAAAATTGTTTTGAACTTAAATATTTACAAGCAACATTGATGTCATCAAAATGCCGTTTCAAATCTATGTCCAAAATCTTATTCCATAATTCTTTTCTATATTTTATCTGTTTTTATGATTTGATTTAAATACAGAATAAACTGTGCTAACATTTTCTCTTACATCTGCACTAAATCATATAGTAGAAAAAACAAATCTTCAAAATAACATTTAGTAAGTATAAGTTTTTAATAATGTATTTCGATGACTGTCGATGTAACGGTAATTAACGACATATAGGTTTTTAAAGAATAAACTATATTGCATAATGTAAAGCAGCCTGTAAATCACATTATTTTATTGTGTAAAAATGCCAATTTATGTTGTATTACAACTTCGAATTGGAGAAATTTTTTTATCAAAATCTTACTTTTATATTATTTTTCGATATAACTATTTTTTTCATAGATTCTATCGATAATGTTTTTATTTGATCAGTTTTCATTCTTCAGGAAGAATTAGTCTATTTTCTCTATTGACTTTTATTTACATCAAAGAGTTTGAAAAAATAAAAGCTCTCCAGCCATCAATAGTTTACAAATCATAAGGATCAAGCATTGCGATGCAAGTCAACGATTTTTCAAGAGAAAACACCTCAAACAAGACAGCCCGCTGTCAAGCCATCCCCCTGGAATCCTGAATACGTTTTACCTACCAGGTGTTAGAACAAATGTGGCCCCCTTGTTCTCCAAGATGCCCCGACCCCTCTTCCCTAAACAAGTACATTACGCGAACCATCTAGAGGGCGCCACTGTCCACACTGTATCCGTTCATTTCGGTTTGAGTGTGCTCTGATCGAAACAGTTGGAAAAGGCCGATCGGCCGGGAAAGTTAGTAGACCTCAAGTTATCAGCGTTTCTTGTTTCTCCGATATTAAATATTATTTTTTTCACCTCTTATTCAGTTATATTCTTTGTTTCGGTTGATCAGATTTATCTGGATAAATGGTACACTTTTCTTTTTTATTTTCATTCATGCGACGTTTACATACATCTCTGAGAATTGTGTGTTAGCAAAAGAAGATTTTCTGGATATAACAGTGTGAAATATGAATTCTTAAATTTTGTACTTTGCATGTAGAAAATTTAAAGGAAAAAGCTTATAAAACATGAAAATTAAATGTTATTCACATATAGTTGGTGATAAAAGTTTTAGATTTTTATTTTCATCACAATGAATACAATTTGCACTTTCTAATCAAAGAAAGCTAATGAAAACAGAGAAAGAGAACGTATTTTTAAGATAGAATACCAAAAGGAAGCAATATGCATCTCATATTAGGATCATTATTTCTAACATTTCTCGCTGTTTTACAAAATGGTTGTTGTTCATCTACTTCAACTACTACAGGTAAGTTGCAAATTTGATCTATAAATGCTAATTACTCTTAATGATATTTCATGAATTTATGAAAAATTTATGAGAAAAGCTAGAAATTTTACAAGCATTGTATTTAATGTAAGTTTATTTTAGAATAAATCATTAAATTATTCCTTTTAGTTTATTTGAAAGTAATATGCAATGAAAAATAAAATTTTATTCATTACAGATTAAAAACTTTTAAGAAAACTTTATTTATGTACTACTCATAGGATAAAAGTAAATTAAATCTTGCATAAAAAGTTATTAATAGTATTATTTTTATTCAATTAGTTATTTTATATTAATTTATGTACCGGAGTTAGATATTTTTCAAATGTAGTCCTTAAATATTTTCAATGCAAAAATATAATAAAATAATTTTCAAGTATTTTATAAATCTAAATGGGGTGTTCTTTTTAAACTATTGTACAGAGAACTGTTATTATTTTATTATAAATCAAGTATCCAGTAATTTACTTAATTATTTAACCAAATTAATTAACGATATAAATTAGTTTAAATACAGCTTTCTGCACAAGATGTATTTTATTTTTAAATATTTATGTCTATGAAATGTTGATTATACACATTCTTGATATACATATTTATTTGTGCATTTATCAAGACTTTTGAGCGTTGATTAGAATTATTTGTTGTAGTAATTAAATGAATTAGTTTAATTTTTCAATAACCTGAGTATACTTTTTATTGCTGAAACACTTTGCATAACATTTGTCTTGGTTTTAATATTACATTTTTGAGTCACTAATTTTACTTTAATATAGTGCCTCTATAACAGAATATTAATTTCACATTAAATTTTTCTTTAAATATTTTCGTAACTCTGATAAGATAAATAAATATAACATCAAACAGACTAAAAGATAAATTCTTTGCTTGATTTTAATATTATAAAAATGTAAAATCAAAAATGTACCAAAAATCTATTTTTTATTCATGCAATAAAATTAAAAAAAAAACATGTTTAAAAAGGATTACGGAATTCAACAAATAAGTATTTTTAAAATTCATTAATTTAAGATATTAATTTGACAAAAATGTATTAATTTATCAGAAATTTTTAATATATATGTTCACTAATTTACACTTAATATTACTATTTATTTTAATATTTTTTTCTGAAAATTAGTATAATTTTTAAGCAATGTGAAATCAGTAAGTCATGTCGTTATATGATAAAAAAAATAAATGTTTTAAAAGCGAAGTCATTAAGAACAAAACTCAAAGTAAATTGTAGCTAAGCCTTAAATAAAATAGCTGCATAAAAGTAGTTATTCTTATTTTGTACTAAACTAAACTGGTGGAAAACTGTTATGAGTTGAAAAAATTAATTTACAAATGCTCAGAAATATTAAGTTCAAATATACTGATAATCCTTATCGAAGAACAAAAGTAGAATATTATGCCTAAGAAAAAATTTTGATGAAATCAAATTAAAACAATTTTGATATGATTGTTAAACTTAAAACTATGAGTTATGGTTTTAAATATTTATTTGCCTTTTTACTCTAAACTCAGTCTTACTCGAAATAAAATAAATGTCTAACTTTTTTTCAGAAATTGCTTCGTTTCTATCAAAATGTAATAGTATGTAATCTAATTCTTGATAAAAATCTCGCAATAATTAATTCCAATTTGTATTGAACAATTTCATTAACTGAATAAAAAAATTTTCAATTTTAGATTAAAAATAAAGATTAATGTGATTTAATGTGCAGATAGGCAAAATAATATAACTAGGAAAAGCTGCATTTGATAGTAAAAGCTTATTTTTGACGAGTTTATTGCAAAAATGTTTGATTTCATTATTTTCTTAATTGAAGTATTCACATCTGTATCAATGTGAAATATAATGTTCTTAGTGAAATTAAGCAATTTTTTAATATTTCCAATAAATAAAAAATAAATGTTAGAAATTTAATTATAAATAAAAAAACAAACACGTTAGCTACAACTTATTTATGGAAAACGATCATGAGTGATAAATTAATTTAAATAGATATTTTACTATGCAGATTATCATTAGCAATATTACGTTTTTCCTAATTAGATGTACATTCAAAGCAAATATTTAACTCTTTAAATATGCAGCAAAGCATATAATAATTAGCATTTTTAAAGGTAAGTTTATCATTTCAAAGTAAAATCCTTTTTTGAAATAGAAAATGTTTTGAATTCATATTAGCGAGTAAACTTTGGCAAATAATTTAGCTTTTGACTTAAAATTCCCAGTAATCACTTTAAGTGATCAATGTAAGCGAGCAAAATGTAGGATTTCAAATTTCAACTATTACATAAAAAAATGACCAAAATTTTAATCTACATACAAGATAATTTATACTATTCAAATATTCGAAAAGTATTCAAATTTAATTATAACAAAGTAATTAAAATTGAACTCTTTTAATTTTTTTACGAAAAAGAATTTCTTTGTAATTTCTCTGAAAACTTATTGTTAATGGAAGCGGGATATATTAGTTTAAAATTCCCATAGGTTCTAAAAATATTTGGTAAATATAAGAAATAAGAAACAATTAGTATGTATTAAATACAAATACAATATTCCTTAAACTATATTTATTGCAGTATTATTCACCTTGAAATTTATAAGATAAATTGTTCAATTAGGTCTATAAAATAAAAAAGCTTGTTTGAAAGTCAAATTAATTTTGTCTTGAATCCTATTCCTATTTGATTTAACATCAATTTATGCTCAAATAAATTTGCCCTACTATCTTATGATGATTAACAAAATAAATATATAAATTTTTAATAACTAATAAATATTAATCAAAAAATTTAGAATTTCTTTTAAGTTAATTTCAAATCAATTTTCGATATTTTTACATAATTACATTTATTTTAGTAAAAAAAAGTAACTAAAAGAATGGAGAAACAAATATACAGCTTAAATCAAGGTTTAGTTTTATATCATTTTAACTTGGGCAATACCTCCGAATTTGTATGAAATTAATGTTTAACTTTATCATCAGCAAAGAAGTATGTATTTTTTAAATTTTCTCAAAATAGTTATTTTTACACTGCTTGCTTTGTTACTAAGTCAAAAAAAACATGAAACGCATAATTGAAAAACATACAAAGTTTTTATTTATCATTTTTTTTACTAAATAACTCAGTATATTTTCTTTTACGAGCAATTAAAATTTTGCTTAAATCTTCAAATAGTATTTTAAAAAACAATCAAAAATAATGAAATTAAAAAATACTTATTTTACATGAACGTTGTCTTAAACATTTCTATTTTTTAATTTTAAAATATAACAATTTTAATATCTAATGAAGTAAAATATTTAACTCATCTTTGGGAATTGTTTTAGAACCATTAGTTTGGTTAGACAAATATGTTGATTACTTTATTATTAAAAATGCCCATCATTTTGTTTTATTATAAAAATTCTACAATGAAATCTTCTGTGATATTTTTTTTTATTTCAAAAATTCTTAATATTATATATACTTCTTAAATCTTGTCAAATATAACTAAAAATGAATTTAAATTTCAAAAGGAACTTAAATATGATAAATATTCATTATTATTATATATATATTTTTATAATTTTTTTTTATATATATATATATATATATATATATATATATATATATATATATGTATGTATTAAATATTAATAAATATTGCGTTCTCTACTTTTCCCTATTTCAGATGGTATTTTCCTTCTAAAATGCTATTTATTTAATAAAAATAATGGTACATTTATTGTTGCTATTTAATTTATTCATTTAGCTGAAAAAAATAAATACATCAATGTAGCGTTTATTCTTGTAGATTAAGCTTGTTATTTGAAAGCTTTCGTGATAAATCTTGTCAGCCTAGAGCGATTCTTTCATTATTTTCTTTTTGAGTGACTATTTCTTAATAATGTAATAGAGATTCAACACGCATGTAATAACTGCAAAAAGTTTCTTTCACAGTAATGTTGTTAACAAAAAATCAAAAAGACAGCATAATAAAGGATTTAATTTAGCATTGGAAAATATTATTCCAAGGAAAAATGCTGCTTTTTATTCTAAAATATAATTCAAATTAATGACTTGCTAATTTGTTTATGTTAATTAAATGTACTAAAATTAGTTCCGTAATTTCTTTTAATGCTTGTGTTGTCTCTAAAGTTTTATCTAAACAAATTTATTTTAATATTTTTGTGATCATTAAAACTAATCTAAATAAACACTCGAATCTTTAGTTCAAAAATATGATAATTATGAAATGTATCAAAATACTGAAGTGTATTAGCTTAGTTAACATATTTAATTAATTAGATGATTCCCTGATTTCTAAGAAAATTTTAAAGAAATATTTGGGGTATTTACGATAATGATTTTATCATACAAAAAAAGACATTCATTTTGTTAAGAATTGAGTAATTATTAATTTCAATTATTTTAATAGCTGGTACGTTTAAATAAAAAACAAATTGTTAGTTAAATCTTATTTTAAACAGGTAAATGACATTACTGTGTATTCTTAAAAATAGTTTTTCTCGTTATTTCACTAATTTTACAATTAGATATTCATGGTAATTTTTTTCTTCGTAAACAAGCAATTGTCTTAAGCATTTATAAATTTTGAATATAACATTTCATAATAATAATATAAATATATTTGTATTGACATACTTATATTTTTACTGCATTTATTGAAATTTTTTTGTCAATAAGTTTATTTCCAGAGATTTAACACATCAAATTATGATAAATATGTTAAATTTGTGAACTTATATTGTGTTTGTGTGTGCCTATAATTATCATTCGAGCCTTTTTCACAGTAGCCTATAAGGAATACTGTGAAAAAGTGATGTACAAATAATTTTTATATTTGTGTAAGTTAATAAAAAATGTCTTGCATATTACAGAACACAAATATAAAAGATAAAGTATAATAAATTAATTTAATTTGATTTATAACTGGCTTTACTTGCTCCCATATTATTTGTTTTATTCCTATTTGTTTGCAAGTTATATAGAAGGATTATCTTTACAAATGGGTGGAATAATTTAATATTTAAAATTACTTATCTTTGAGAATTCATGTTAGATGTAGAGAAAAATTAAATCAATTTTGCTCTTACATTGGGTGCAATCAAGACTTAGGGCTGTGCTCTGAGAATTGAAGCAACACCTTTATTAAGTAGAGTTTGTGGTTTGCTAAGCATGAAATTCTATTATTCGCCTTTGTCGAGCTGATAGCGAGTATTCTTGAAATGTGATAGCTCTTAATGTGTGCGCTAAACCATGATTAAAACCCTTATTTCATTGCACACTTACAAAGGAACTTATGGTATTTAGAGAAAGTTATCGATTCAGATAAAGTGAAAGTTTCCGAAAAATAAAAGTAATGTTTTATCTTTCAACGATTGTAGATTATCGGCATTTGATATTTGAAGACGTTAGAATGAAGTATTTGTTTTCATTTGTAATTGTAAATTCTATTCCTACTGATTTATCATCAAGCACAAAATAAAAGAGAAGTAATAAATATTTCATTCTATATATACATATATATATATATAATAAGTAAGATACATTTAATAGATAAAGATAAAACAAAGAAGAAACTATAGATATGATGATGTGATCGCCTATAATACTTATTTATTGATTAATATTGTATTTGCTTTATCTATATATTGTTATTTATTGCTTTATATATTATATATTATATATATATATATATATATATATATATATATATATATATGCAGATGGTCACTTTAACTATAAATTCAATGTTTCAAGCATTTTTAATTCTAACCTCGAATATTATGTTTCGGTATCCATTTAACTTCCAGATACATATTGTAAATTTAGAGAAGAAAACAAACAAATTCGAATTTTTTAATATTGGTGGCATTTATCTTATGATACCGAAAAATATGACATAGATGTTTTATGTATATTTTCTATGTTAAGATTAATAATATGTTCTCTGTAAATATCATTCATGTACATTACAAGTAATTATTTTGGAAATGCATAGCTACTTCTAGTTAAAGCACTGAAATTCTCAGTTTCTCGATTAAAACATAATAAATGATTTTAAATTTTGTACAGTATTTAATTTAATTAAATTACTAAATGTTTTTAAAAAGTTCGAACTTGCGATTGTTTTAACATTCAAGTAGTTTCAAAGTTATCGAGTTCGTATGAAAGATAATAGGATTGTTATATAAGTCTTACTGTATACTGAATTTGAAATTAAGGAATGAATATTTTTTTGAATAAATTAGAGAAAGAGATTAGATTATTTTCTCTTTCCTATTCCTAAAGTAGAAATATTTATGTGACATACATGTACTTTTGTATAGCATAAAATGTTGCTGTAATCAAAGTTATAAATGTTCAATTAAAATTAAATAAAAGTTTAAATAAAATCCAATACAATTTTCCACATATAATGAATTAAATAGATTGTAACATGCATAGGTAAGATTAAATTATACTCTAAAGAACAGAATTTAAGAACTAAGTGTAAGCTTTCATTCGGAATAATGAATACTTTAATAAAACTATATATTTAAATGCATATATATTGTTATTTAAAAGATAGTTTCCATCGAATGATTTGTGAAAATATGTTGTCTTTGACAAATTTTGAAAAACATTATTTGCGTAGTTAAAAATTTTAAACTTGTGTTCATTATCTTAAACACCATAAATTTTTATTAAATTTGATGAACTTTCACAAATGACATTTAAACTTCTGAATGGTGTTTTTATTCTACCAAAATGAGAAATTATGTATAAAGGGTTATGTAACACGCGAATTTATATTTATGATATTACTTATTGTGTTGAATTGGTTACAAAATTCCTATTTTGAAGGCATCGTAACTCTTATATGTGAATAAGAAGTAATCAAACAAAAGATTTCGGTATAATTTTCTTTGCATTTTTATTTTAAATATACTGATTTTTAGTATTTATTAGAATGAAAACCAAAATAATCTCAATCACATTTCTAAGATTAAAGGTCAATTAAAATATAAAAAATATCTATTTTCTGAAATGAAATATTAAATTTATTAAATTATTTCTTATTCTTGAAATAAATAAAAAATAGCTTATAGGAAAAGTCTGAGCATCTAATTGTTTGGTACATGATGTTTAAACTATGGTTTACATGAAAATTTGAAGATGTTAGTCCAGTGTTTTACAGTATTATCTGACCAATGTAAAAAATTACTGGCAATTGACTGTGTTTAGAGATTTCAAATTATAAAAAATAAGAATATTCTGTAAAAAAATGAGTTATTCTCGCATATCTTTATTGGCAAATATCTTTAGTTTCGCAAATACTTGAAGGTATAGGTTAAATTAAAAATTTTAATCAAAGTTTCATTGTTTTCATCAAATTGACATGATTAAAACTGAATAAGAGATATCTTTTGAAAATAAATGTTTATATAAATGAATTTCGATGAAGCCAAAAATTATAAGATTTGCTGCAATTGATGAAAATTCAGTACAATATATTTCAGATTTTATATTCTTGTTAATCAATTTTTTGTAAGCAAAGAAACAGGTATATTAAAAAAATATTTAAATGACATATTTATAACTCTTTTGTTAAAATTCGATTTATATCCTTTAATTAACTTGTCGAAAGTGTGTAATTCATGTTATTTCAGAGTTCTTTTAAATTAAAAATATCTACTTCATAAAAAATATCTAGACAAATTAATAAATCTTTGTAAATAAATCTTTGTTTTAAACATAATTCTACTTGTTTCGCTTATAATCATATATTAATATGTAAATGTGTATCTGATATTCTCTAGACCTATTTCAGTAGAGCATTTCTTAATAGTTATTTAGTATGCAAATAAATTTTGATATGTCTTCACATTCACTAGATGTAAAATGCTTGTTTCTAGAGTGCTGTAAATTATTATTTGGTATTTCAAACTTGACATTATTTAAAATAAATTTCAAGAATTTATTTTCATACATTGTATTACATTTTTTACCAAATGATTTTTAAGTAAATATATTTTTGAAACTAAGTTGAAATTTTATAAAAAATCAATCAAATGTTATACACTTCTATCTAATTTTTTATAGCTAATTTTGCTTTAACTTCAGAAAGTATTTAAAAAGCATCATTTCTAGTAAGATTAACAAATCAATTTTTAGTTTTAAATTATTATTGCAATTCAGCATATTTGTTTATTTTCAGTTTCTTTGATTTGCATCTAAAATGTATTCTTTCGTTTGAAAAGAGAATAATAGAATAACATATAAATATTAAAAATATAGAATTTTAATTTATATTAAATACCTTTTTGAATTTTTAAACATCCTTGTTAATATTTTGAGCAAATTCTTAATTGAACAATTAAGATTTTATAATTATAGTTTTATGTTCAGAAGTCAATAGAAATCGTTTGCATTTTAATCAAATGCTTTATTTAAAAATTTGATTGGAATTCAAAATGAACCATATAAATTAATTTAATTTTAGTTTTTAAAGTTCCATCTAAATATATATAAAATTTCAAATTTCAGGTAATTACCTATATAAGAGATATTGTTTGTAGTAAATATTTTGTCACATTTAATATATAATTTAATAAAAAAAAATTTTATTACTACTTTATTTTTGCTAATGACTACTGAATCTTCACTTTTGAAAATGCGCTCTGCCACCCTCTGCACTTCATCCTAACAAATTGCTAGGGCAACGATTCTGATTCGTGACTCACGAGCCGATACCGAATTACGAAAAAAGGAGAATCCGTTAGCAAAACTTTTACCTCCGTGACAAGAATAGTAGCACCAGTTTTACCTTCAAGGCATTTAGTCAGTATAAAAAGTGATGCTGCAAATTCGTTGCAAGAAAAAAAGGGAAATGAAAATTAATGGTCATTTCTGCTTTTTCTCAGCAAACTTGCAATGGCCTTTCGTTGTTGTGCGCTTTGATAAAGGAAAATGACTGACCTTGTTAATGAAAAATGACTTTCAGGAAATATTATAAATTTAATAATGTCCTTAATATCTTCAACACTTCTATTTTGTTGAAGCGATTAGCCGATATGGTGTGCTGGTTGTTTTTAATGTGCTCTCTTTGTTATATTAGGAGGTCAGAGTAGGTTTCTCAACAGAAGGGGTCTTTTTAAAGGAGCTATCTGTTTAGAATTCTACACCAGAATTTTCTACCACGTGCAGATATGAAGGATCATTGTAAGATTAGGACACGTTAGAAATCTGTTGTTTATGTCTATGTGTATTACTCATTTCTTGTTTGAGAGTAAATTAAAGTCACAACCGAATCTAGAGCTCTCGTTTCTGCCAACGATAGAACTACGATGGGGCTCTGAAATGCTCGTCACGTATAGAAGTTCTGAGACCTCTCTAAAAGCGTCATAAATTCTTCTTTATTTCTGGTACTCAGCACGTTCGGGAACGCAAATGAAATTTGAGAGTATTTTGTATTTAAGTGAATATTTTCATGACATAAGGGATGAGTAAACTTTACCAAGAGATTTATGTAGCTTAAAGTCTTGTGAACATAGCTTAAGCTTCTTGTCGATAAATTCTATTTATCGTCTAGGCACATGCACCAACTTTATGATGCTTATATATTCACCAGTGTTTCTAAAATTCACCGATATTTTTGGACCTATTTCTCTACTTAAAGCAATCAATAAGTATGAGAGAAAGATTATGTGAATTTGCCTTTTGCTTCATCCAAGTGTTATAGGATTGAGATTTGAATTCCTTAGTTAAATTTGTTGCAAGAAATTTGACAAAATTAATTTTTAATTTTGTATTTAGTATTTCGTTTTTAAGTGATAATCTTATAAATCTAATTTAGTTAATACCACTACGAATTTTTGGAAAACTTCTGATAGAATAAAATATCTATAAACAATTTTACAGAAATTAAAAAATGTATATACATAGATGTGAAAATATCATAAAAAATGTAAGATTTTAAATATTGAATAAAATAATATTTAAATCAATTTTCGAAGATAATAAATGGAATTACATTATATTCACCATATATTTAAACACTATTTAAAACCAAAATTATTTGTTTAACATTTTTATGCTACAAATTTACTTCAAAATTCAATGTAAATTTCGTTAAAATAAGATAATTGATTATATTGTTTATTGAGATACTTCATCGTATCGCTTAATAAATTAATTTTTGTAGTTAATAATTTTCAATTATTTTTTTAACCTAAAAAAACATTCTGTCTTTACAGGCAATAGTATTAATACTTTTCTAATTTCAAAAATTTATCTCATTTTGCTTTTTTCTCATCAAATTGTATTATTTGCTGTAAAGCATTGTTTATAAATGTTTACTCAAAAAGTATTTATTATTTTCTTTTGTAAATAATCTGTTGCCCAAACATCTCTGAAATGCCTAAACATTTCTACCGAATGGTTTTCCTATCTATAGCATTTTAATGCTACAATTATGATATTCCTAAAGATCTATTTTATCAATATCGAAAGAATCGAATTGCATTTCCATATTTATAATATACAACTCTTATTCTAACCGTTCGTTTGTATTATAAAACCGATGAAATAGTTAATTTTACAAAAATGTGACCAACAAATATTTTTATAGAAATCCAGATTTCATTACAATGTGATTTTTAATTGATAAAAAAAGATTAATCATAGCATATTATTAAGAAAGAAATTTCATTTAAGTAAAATAAAAATATCTGATTCGGTAAACCACGCGTATGTTATGAACTACTTAACGTTTATTATACATTTTTATTAAGCAGTTTATAGAGTTAAAAGTCCAAAAAATGAAGTTGTATGTATAAACATTCCACAATACGGTCTCAAATACACATAGAAAATTATATACGGGCTTATCTCAGAACATTTTTGAAAATAGACTGTGCAAAGGAAATTTTATATGAGAAAGATATGTTGTAATTTTAAATTAATACAAGTAATCATTCAAGGTGTTAATTAAAGGAGTTGTGACTTTTTAATTTGGTTAGTTTGACACGTGGCAGTCCCATTTTGTACAAGATAGTCTCAACAGCTGAAAGTCATATCCTAATTACTGCAAATATTTTACGCAAAACGGTTTCTTTTATTAGAGTACAAAATATGGAAAAAATAAAATATTAGAATCAGCAAGCGCTTACTTTTGGAATAACTGGTGTAATTATCTTAATATTGTAATCAAAAAGTTAGTGTATTTCTCAAAAGATCAAAAAACACTATTCTCACTTACTTCTATTCGAAACATCACATTAAAAGAGTTTTAAAATGTATATTAGTCCGAATCGAGAATATAACACAAAAAAATGCTGCAAATTATAAAACGAGTTTAATGCAATCATATTTTGGAAAATAAGGAAGGAAATTATAATTGCGTTTTTTCGCTTTTGGATTTTACCTTAAAACAAGTCATTAATTGAAATTTCACTTTTCTTTATTTGATTTTAAATATTAACTGATTAACTACTAAATAAAATAGTGTACATTATTGAAATGTGTACTAAATCAAAATCAATATTCCTAAAAATTATTCATTATACATTTATTCAAAAAAATATCATAAGCAAACTAAAATACAAATGTGTTCATAATTTATCACATATTATATGATAAACTACTAAAATAATACGTAATTATGTTAAAATGGGAAATACACCAATGTATTTAAATTATTCGGAGATTTAAAATATTGTAATTGATATTATCTTAATTAATATTATGATGTAATTAAAACCTGTTGTGGTTAGAATTATAAAGAAACATTTCCTTTACTCATAGTTAAGAAGATATGATTTCGAAGATTTTTAATTTATCTCCAAAGTATTCTGTAATATTCATAATTTACAGAATGAACAAAATCCAAACTCTTATTTAAAATTTTCAAGTGTATTTAAACTTATATTTTGTTTTTAATTGATTATTTTTCTACACTTAGGAAAAGGATTTTTTCCGTTTGGGAAAGCCAAAATACTTTAACTGAAAGCATAATCTAGTTAAGTAAATTTCATCAAAATAAATTATCTTTAACAAACTTTATCTAGAAAAGTATATTTAATAGAAGCTTTTACATGTTTTCACTTTAAGTTTTTGCTAAAATAATGAGCAACAGAAGTATAGTTATGAAAAAATCTTTTATACATTGGATTTTTTTCAGTCAAGTACTTCAACAACTTTCTACAACCACTTTCAATTTTTTTGATAGTTGTAACCTAAACAGACATCAATAATGCATTAAAGTTTTGTGTCGGATTAAAAAGTACAATGAAAAAAAAAAACACCAGAACAACCAATAATTGGTAAACTTACGGGTTTAGAAGTTTTCTCAACTAATTATTGATAAAAATTCGCAGTCCATATCAGCGTCATGCATTTCGTATTAATTTCACTTGCAGGTAGGGGGGTTGAATTCCGCTCTTTTCTTCCAGGGTCACGTGACCACTTCCAAATTAATTGCTTACGCTAGTCTTCTTAGAAAAATGTCTCGCTACTGTAGCCGAATCGATAGATAATGGGATAATACTTCATTGTAATCGATATCGGGCAGCATTTTGGATATTAGAACGAAGTTATTCTTTGCACGCTTTCACTTCTGTGATTATTTCATTTTTCTTTAACTGATAACTTTCATCATTGACTGCGAGGGTGAAACAATGAGTTTAATGAAATTGTTGCAAATGCGTTTTAAAACTGAGCAGAAGATAACGATGGAATTAAGATAACGTCAATGATAAGTTTTCCATTTAAAAGCCAATTTTCCAATACTGAATTTGTGTACTATATTAAATTAAACAATGATTATTTCCCCTAGCAACATAAATATTATTTGAAAGATTAAGAAAATATTTTGAAAAAAAAATAAAGCATAGTTCATTTATTCTAAGTATCTTCAAAATATATTTTCTTAATTTTATATTTGTATTGTATTGTACGTTTTAGGGAAAAATGTATTTATTTATTTGAATATAAAATATTTTAAATTTTATTACTCAATTATTAAGAGAGAGAAATTTTCATGTAAGTGGTGCATTTTATAACAAAAGGGAATTTTACCAATAATTATATTTAAGATATAAATCAATGTCACTTAAATAAAACATGAACCTATTTTTTTTGTTACCCGTTCACATTATAAATGAGCAATTTATTTTAGAAAGTATCATAAACTAGGGAGGATTATATAAATCTTTATAATATTCTGTAGTTTTTAAAACACACATGCAGTAAAACTTTTTTCACGTTTAGAAGTATAAAATTGGAAAAAAGAAACCATTCTTAAATTCATAAATTGTTAGATACAAAAAAGTTTTAGGTTCAAGCAATTTTGGACTTGCAAGTAAGCGTGTTTTATCCCAACACAGACAACTTCATATCAAATGAAAAGTGTAATAATTCTTTTAACGCTAACTATTTTTATAAAATTATTTTTAATGTTATATATCTATTATTTACAAATAGTATGCATAATTTTTTGTTTTACTATACTTTACTTTTAAGTTTTAATTATTTATTTTAAAATTATTATAAATATCAATATTTTTATGAAAACAATAAATGAATTGTGTTTATGATGAATATATGATTCAGTATAAATATTTAAATTTTATTAATTAAAAACTTAATAAAAATATATTAAGTATGATGGATTGAATATTAAGAATAAATGTATTCTGCTATATTTTATCATTGATTCTAAATATTTATAAAAAGTAGACACAGATATTTATAACTTTTTGATTTTTAATTAAATTTTGGGCAATTGATAGCACTATTTAAAGGGATATTTACCTTCAGTATTTTCCAAATAACTTTAAAAAAACATTTTATTGCTGTAAAATAAATAAAATCAATACCTTTAGAAACACAATCATTTTTATATACAAATCCAAACACTTCTTTGCAAATCACAAATTTCAGAATTAGCTTCTTAAAATAAATATACATTCAAATGCAATGAAATATTCAGTATTAACTTGAAGAATAATTACATGTTTACAAGATTAATTCATTAATAAATAAACAATTCAGAATATTCCAAATATTAAAATATACTTGCATAAAATATTCAGTTGTTTGAACCTCATACGTAATAACTGAACACGCCATTAATAAAAGTAATAAATTTACATTTCGAGTGCTAATTGGTCTCTACTGAATAATTTTACAGCTATCTTAATGTGTATTCCTATTACTGATAATTATATATTAAATTATATAGATATTCATTGTAATCAAATATTTAAGTTACAGTAAGCAATGTTACTAATTGATATGAATTCATTAGTTTTGAGAGAAATATCAGAATTTGCTAATTATTCTCAAATTATAACTTTCGAAATGTTTAATAAAATTGGATTAATCTTTGACTTTTAAGATAACATATTGTTACACATTTTTTAATAACATATTATTAAATCTTTGAAAACATATTGTTAGTAAACTATCATTTCGCTTAGGAGCTTCACATTATTTGTATAAATAAAGATATCTTTCAAACCGGTCACAAAAAGAAATTCTTATATTCACATAACAATCAAGTAATGGGTAAAAATAAATTTCCTTGTAGTGCGTGGCTCTGTAAAATTAATTAAATAATTTATAATAATTTTAAATATATGTAAATGTTTTTACTTAAATTTTAATTTACTTAAATGTGTTATTTTAGTATTCCATTTCAATTTTTTTATTTGAATTTTTTTTCAATATTTTAAAAATACTTTGTGTTTAATTTTAAGTATGATCCAATGAATTTTAGAGAAATTTATTATTTTCCAACTTGAAATAATTTAATACAAAAGTTTGCATTCATTTATAAGAGATTTCTTCGAAAACTTATACTGCGTTTATAATGTAAAATGACAAAAAAATCAAAAGTGAGAAATTGTATGTTTTCAGTATATTTTTAAATGAATGACTTGCTTACATGAGATTGGGGGGGGGGAGATTAGTCCAACAATAAATATTTAAATTAATTATGGTTTGAAGGAATTGTGTAAACTAACGTTTGATCAGTCCTTAAAAGCAGTTACATAGCAAAGCAATTTTGATGACCTTAATATTCCATGTTTAAAAAAGATTCCTCAATAATTTAAAAAAAAAAAAAAAAATTGATGGCAGAAAACATTTTATCTTTTTTTAGATTTTCACAGATTTATTTACCAACATGTAAACATAAAGATAAGTATGTTTATGAAAACAAATTCTAAGACTCACAAATCATAATGATAATTTAAATTATTAAAACTTCTCATAATCGTATCACAAGTAAGAATAATAGGTAATTTAGATTTTTTAAATTTAAATTTATTTCTAATACATTTTCAATTAAACTAATAAAACAGAAACATTTTTATCAAAAGTATACTGTTTTTTTTGTATATATTTGACGTATTTTATTACATTTGTTTTGTGTTACAATAATAAAAAAACATAGACCTTGATCATTATGAAATCAACAAAAAAATTAAGTTTTTATAAATAAATAAATTTAAAAAAAGAGTTAATTAACAAAGCCAATATAGAATAGTATCTGGAAATATTATTGACGATATTAATTATCCTTTAATATCTCTATGGGAAACATTAATATATCAAACGGAATTCACGGTTATTTTTAAGATAATCTAATATTTGTAAATTATTTAATCCGAAAATCCAAACATTTCAAATGAAACCTTAATAACTGCTTTAGAATTCTTCTAATACGGCATCTTACAAAGTTTTACACTTCCAATTCTTTATTATTGCCTTTTATTCCCGTCTTATCATCTTTATTATAAATTTAAAAATGACTTATGATTACAAAACGTCTAAGTTACTATTTTGTATCTGTATTTATTAGCAGTAAAGTTTGAACCAAGATTATTAATAACATTTCTGCTTATCTACATATCTAGTTGAAGTTATTTATATTAATGCCAACTGTTTTATTAAGTTGAACATTTTTTATAAGTGATGACGCCATATCCTATATTTATTTAACTTTATTAAATACCAATTTTTTGATTTAAACAACTTTCTCAGTAAAATCCCTCAAACATATTTGCTTAATGAAATTTCCAAGAAAATATGCCAATTTAGTCTCATTTATAGAAATAACATTTTTTTTTATTTTTTGGAATCTATCAACATCTTTGAAACAATAGATTATTTATAAATAAATCTTTAGACATCTTTAAGTTTTAAACTTTTTAACAATGAGCAATTTGTTCAAACATATTCGTAGCATGTATTATATTTTTCTTACATACCAAAGTAACAACTATTTAATGAAATACTTGTGTGTGTAGCATTAAAGATAATGAATTAACTAAAAATGTGAACATTTCAACTGTTCGAATACTAAATGACATAATTGTAAAATTTGTAGCTTAAAATAGCTATAAAACTATTTTGAACTAGAGAAAAGTTCCATTGTTTATTATAAACATTATAATTAAAAAAATATTAACATGGGGTTAGTTACTTATTTCCAAAAGAAATATTTTGTTTACTAGATGCATCATTATTCACTGACATCTCAAAGAGTTCTCATTTCAGAAAAACAATAGGTACCCAAGGCACAAATTAAAATATTACGTCATTTCTGCACCATGATTATTTTTCACCTGCTTTTGAGTTAACGTGTCGGAAAGGAATGTAATACATTATGGCTTCTAAAGTCGTTTCCGAGGTGCATTAAATTTCTTGAGACATTTGCGGAAAAGAGTATAAGCTTGGTCTTAATGGATCAGAACGGAAAGAAAATATATGTTTTTTAACCCATTCGAGATAGCTTTTCAAAAGCATACACGTGGAAAAAATACCACCAACTTACATTAGATAGAAAAATGATGTAAGAGATGAGCTTCTATTCCAACATTTTCCGGGATTTAACGACTTTATGAAACTATTAGTTTAATTTACTTTTTCTTTTATTTTGCGAAAGGTGTCATCTGATTAAATGAGAAGAAATTGTGTATCTTTCTTATGGTTTTTCTTCAATGTTATAATTCAGCTTAGATTTACGGATTTCCAGTTTTTTTAAAAACAATCATAATTCTCATATTTTTTTTTTCGTGTTTTGAATCTATTAGAATAACGCTTAACATAAATTGTTCCTTTCACGAAAAATTTCAAAAATAGAGTATTCTGAACAATCGCTATTTCTGAAAATCTATCTAATCATCCTTAAGATATAACTCAAAATTTCCATCTTTGGTATTGTAAAAATAAAATTACATATTATTTTATTTACTTAAATGTTTGAAATACTCATATCTACAAAAGATCACCTCCATTTTAATTCTTAACTATCCCATATAAGAGTTATATGGTGTAAGAAAATGAGCAATAATTACAATTGAAGGTAAAAAGCTGACAAATTAAGAAGTTATAGTATGTACGAGATAAATGCCGATTCTGATAAAATAAAAAAAATATTCTTATTCCATAAGAAATGTTGTTAAAAATTTGTCAGAGTTAAAGAGAGAGAGAGAAAGAGATTGCTTTTTCATAAATATTTTTTTTCTTGAATATCAATAAAGTTTATTGTGGATCATTTACATTGGACTATCCAAAATCTCAATATTGTCAGCACATGCATTGTTTTAAATCAATTTGTTAAACATAAACAACACAGCTTACTACTGGTTCAATTTATTCAAAAAATCTCCATGAAAGACATAAATTCAAATTAATTTTATTATCAATAGCTGAAAACATACATTGTGCGTACAAATTTCTATCACACATATACTTAACATGAGTAACAATAATCTTAAATTAAGGTCTACAAAACCGAATTTATAGACAAATTTGTGAAAAAAACAGGTAAAACAAATATTTTGAATCAGTGCAACCCAGTTAATTGGTGTATTTTTATCCCAAAAAATTCAATTATTTCATTAAATTAAAGTGAAGGGCACTTGAAAAATGTTCTATGTATAAACTAATGAGAATAATATTCTTCTTTCCATTATTAAATTAATTTGATCAACATAAAATATTTACTTATAGAGGACATTTAATTAACAGAAAAAAATTATATCACAATATATACTTTATATTCTTGTAGTACTGCTTTCTGTGTTTTGTGTTGATTTTCCTGAGCTCGATTTTGTTCTGTATCACATTTTTACCTACTGGAATATTTTTCAGGTTCCTACACATCAAAAATTAATTGTGTTTTTTGTCCATAAAATATTTTTTAATCACTTCTATCATAGATTTTTGTCATTAATTATAAGCAGTCTTAGTGCAATGCTAGTGGCATATATTTCATTAATTATTGTGATTTTACTGAGTTTAATTGATAGCATGAAAAGAACTTATATTTTAGTCCTTAAAAGTAAATGTTATAAATTCGCTGATAAGCTATTACGGAATGGTTGTGTTTAAAATTATTATTATCCTTCTAAAGTTTTTATAATCGCGAATAATGCTATTTCTTCATATTTTTTTAAATAAAATATACATTTTTTAAATTTAAGGACATTCAAAGTTTAAATTCAGTAAATTATAATGATTCACTCATTATTATACACTTAAACTAGTTATTTTATTGTTGAGCTGGTAAAACTAAATTATGCATTTTATTCTTAATATCATCTGAATATTAGTGTCATTAATTTCAACAGGGTAATAAGCATTTGATTTTAAGCAAAGCAGCACTTTTTTAATTTTACAATTTTATTAAAATAAATTTTTTCTAGTTTTATGACATTCATTTCAAAGTAACGTGTGTTTTTTTGTTCATTAAAATAATGGCAAATGCTTAAAAGGTTAAAAAATTGTATCATATAAAACATTCCTACAAAATAATATATTAGATTGGGGAAAAAGTAATCCATTATTTTTTCGGTAGACGTCTGTAGTGATCGATATCTCGTGAGGTATCTATCAAACAATTTCAGATTCATGCTTGTTGGAAAGGTGACATTTGACGCTAAAATATCCTCTTCTTTTTTGTTTGATTAATTCAGTTACGAGTACAAGGTTTTAAAAATGGAAGACAACAAACAGAAAATTCAATACATTTCCGTTTTTCACTTGTAACGGCGAAAAAGATAGCCGGGTGGCTAAAATTGTGAAAGGTGTTTATCGTCCTATATAAGACTAACAACCAGTTACGTACAATTTTTGTTTCGTTCGGTATTTTTGATGTTAGAGATGCACCTCGCATGTGGATACAGCATCGTCGAAAATGTCTGTAAAATATCAAAAATGATCGAAGTTAACCGCATGTCAGCAGTCGTAACGCGCAAGACCTAAAAATCTACATGAAAGCTGTTTTAAACCTTTTTACAAAGTGAATCCAAAAGAAGTTACATAAAGTTCACGTAAAAATAATGGATTTATTTTTCCCCATTCTAATATTTTCCTAGTTCGCATAAGCTAATCAAATCCATTTTGTTTCAAAATGTATGAGGTTTTTTTTAAAAAGTAGTTTCAATAGTAAAACATTGTTCAAAATTTCATGATGCGTTTAATCTTTTGGAATTGTTTTGATCTTCAACCTAGGTCGGGTATAAAATTGAAAAATTTTTACAGACTTCATGATGAGAATATTTTTTTAATGGAAAGTATTTTCATTAGTAAAGAATCGATGAAAAATACTTAAATGTTCAGAATATAATTTCTAAAATAAAAGTCTACACAGCATATAAAAAATAAAATTCAGATGCTTAATTTTGATGAAAATAAAAATTATACAAATATTTTGATAAATAATTTTCTGAAAAGTAAATTATTAAGTTTAATAAAAAGAAAATTTATGTCACGGAAATGTAAATTACAAAATTTTACCATTTAAATACTGATTTTCAACAAATTAACATATAACTTGTTTGCTGCCATCTTTTATTTAGCTCACAATATTTATAGAAAAATGTATACTGTTATAAGATCTGTACTTACGAAAACAAGTTAACTTATCAACAATATACCGAAAATAAAGTTGAACATCAAGGGAATAAAAACAATATCAGAAAATGTATTCTTTATCTTCTTTTTTCTTGCGCCATCAGTTTTATAAGCCACACTCTCCTTTCTGGATACCATCAAAATATTCCTCCTGCTAAAGATGACCCTCGCGCTATAATAATCTATCTTCAACACCTGTCGCATTAGGTATAATGCTTGTAAATTTCCTGTCAAAAGTTTTTTTTCCAGTCTTCTTACCCTCAAATTTGAGGTCCAACGTTCATTTTAAATTCTGATCCCCCGCGTCGAGTACATCTTACAGAATGATTTTCTTGTCACCTTTTCCCTGCTGCGTCTACCAGGCTTTCAGTGTGCTTGAGCATATTTTCTTGCAAGAAAAGTGAAATGTTGCTTTCCCAAAAATTCCACGGAGCACTGAAATGACTGAATTAAAGCAACATCTGTCCGATATGTGCGTTGAAAGTTCTTCAAGTAAATAATTTATTTACTTACGCATATATAGAAATTCTACTATCTTTTATACATGTATGTTTATATACATAAACTCCGTATACTAGTGGATGGAATATTCAAATAACCTCTCCAGAATCTATTTCCAGTATTCGGAAATTTGAATTTCAGAATATCTATCTCTCTCCTTGACAGTTTTTAAATGTGCTAAAACTCTTAACATTACTCACATTTATTAAATACAGAAAACAAGCTGATTCTTAACTAAATGTATTGGAAGCTGTAATGCTAAGTTTAATTCTGAGGTTGTATTGATTTCAAGTATACTTAATGTAGATAAACATAATAAATTACGTAAGAAGACAAGGAATATGTAAAAATAAAATTCAATAAAATTGTAAAAAAATTTATTTAAATTTCGTGCCTTTTTCTAAACTTTCAGAGCATCTACACGATTGATATAGTATTATTTAATAAAAAAGCTATAAAAAGCTATAAATTATTCGCCATGACTTGTTTTCGACTGATTCATTAAAAATAAATGATATTTTTCATATCTTTATTAGTTTAGTTTTTCATAATTTATTTCATTTTGAATCATTTTCATTAGATTTCATTTTAAACTTTGAAAACTTCAGCCCCATTTTATATTATTTTTTGTATACTTCTGAAATTAAATATTTGTTCATAAAACCTAAACTATCGATATCTTAAAAATTTGTGAATAATTTCATGATATTTAATAAATTTTCATTAATTTAGTTTGATATTTTAATTTTAAATAATATTTCATTCAAAATATCAGAATGTAAATTTATTTGCTTAGTGTGAGAGTACACCAGTAGCTGAACATTGTTACGCCAATCTGCTTAATGCGCAACATTTTGTGAGTTTATCTCTTATATTGGGTATGGATGTTTATAGAAGTTGAAATAAATTTAATGATTACGTTACATGGAGAATATTTAAAATATTAGTGTGACTAGATATTTATTGCAATTTTTATCGTGAGAAAAATTATTTTGTGTAACGATGTTTGTTTTTCCATTCAAAGAATAATGTTCTTTTAAATGTATCGAGATGTTAAATTCAATTTCTGGAATTGCATTTACTTTTGGCATTTTAATACATTTTTGATATCTATAAATAATTTTGAAAATGTGTGAAACGCATAACAAAAATCTAGCTATTGGGAAAAGGCATATCTTTAATATCGCTTTATGGTTTACATTTCAATAAGTACTATATCGAAATGACAAATTTTCCCGTAAGAAATTCAATTTTTAAACGTAGAATTAATTTAAAAATTAATAAAAAATTTTGCATATGGTTTGTTAAATAAATAACTGTTAATTTATTTTCTAATATTTTCAAGCATAGAGCTAAGTTTGAACATTATATTATAGAAAACACACACACACATTGCAATAATTCCATATTTGTAATTGCCTAAATTTTTAATACATATTGTTATAAAAGATGATAAAATTGGGAAATTTAATATCTGTCAAGAATGTAAAAATAAATTCCTCAATTTCTTATGAAACCTAAAAGTAGAAATACTTTTGACTTTAAAATATGAAATCTTATAGAAACAAGTTGACAATCTTCAATATATAATAAAAAATAAACTGTACAAAATCTAAGATGAACACATGTGTGGTCAAGGAAGTAGGCTAAGCTCAGCTGAAAGGCAATAAAATCTCCACTTGACAGGAATTGAGATAAAAAATAAATATTTTCTCCTCTTTCAAAAAATATACTACAATCATCCTATATTTCATTGATTTCTCTTGGTTTTTATTGCTAAATCTCTTACTATTTTCCTCAGAAATACCAAGAGGAGATAAAATTTGACCCGTAGAAAGAAAAAACTGAAAAGCTAAAATAAGCAGAGACAAAATCAGAAACTAGTAACGATATAAACATTTGTTTTAGTACGACTGCTACCACAAATGCGAGAGCAAAACGACATTCGAGCTGAAAATATGGAGCTGGGTGTATTTATATAAGCCCTTGCGAAATATTAGGGTTATTCCTCTGAAGATTCTCAAGAGATTGACGAGTGGTTTACTTAGATTCGAGGTTATTGCCATACGGATAAAGTTGTCTATTGCTTCTACGCTTCTCTCGACGATGAAAGCACGAAAATATATAAGTACATCTAAATCTGATAAGACCTGATGTATATGTAAGAATGTATTATGCTTCTTATTCTGAGCACAAAAATACATTTCTCGAATATTTTACAAGTTGTGACTTTTTATTTAATTAAAAATTTCAGTTTGAAAATTTCTTCTATTTCATTCTAAGTAAAATATGTTATAATGAAACAGATTATATACACAATAACTCGTATATGAATTTATAAATATTTGAACTCTTGATGATGATATCTAAAATTATTTACAAAATGATTATAAAATTCTGTTCAGTTTTGAAACTATATGCAAATTTTATAAAAAATAATGGGGAAAAATTGGTAGCTATTTATGTATCCAAATCTTGCAGTATGAGTATTTTCCATCAATACAAAAAGATGATGTATAAGTATTTTCCAATTCAACTATGGATTTATTTATCAAACACTTCCAAATTCTTTTCTTAAATTTTTTAAATATAATTAATCTTTTTTATAATTTATAAATGAATGTATCTAATTAATCTGAAAAGGATTTACAATGTGAATAAGGATATGATAAATTATCTATTTTTAAATATGTTCTAACACGTGCATTCTTCCCAAATAACAAGGTACTTTATTTTTAATACTTTTTAAGTATTTTTTGTTGGATTAAAAGTGAACTTTATATTATACCCCTTTTGCATATTCCCTGTAAATATTTTGGAAACATTTATGGATAAACACTCTAAAAGACATTTTTATGCATGAAAAATTAATTCATTTTTATTTGACATGGAGACTTTTTAGCAAATAAAATGGTGACCCCTTTATTGTAGATCTGGATCACATATTTTAGAAATACGATAGCAAGTTATCTCTAGTTTTAAACTGATTGAATTCTATATTTTAAAGTTTACCTGAATACTTTTAGAGCAACTTATTTAAAGTTAAGTCATCTATATATTTGAAAATATATAGAATTGATCTTAGTATTTTTTTTTGTTTCAGTTTCATCATCAAAAGTCCTAAAAAACATTAAGTGATATTATTATTATTATTTTTATTTATTTATTTATTTATTTATTTATTTTTGATTTTCTTAAATCGAATATTTTGTTTCAAGGCTCATTTTAGAAAAATGTCATTTTATTGTAATCCTTTAAAAATACTGTTGAAATATTTTCTTTCTATTATTGTTATATCTTATGATACAATGCGTTTCCTTGAACTTAACATAATTGTTTTAAAAATTATAATTCGCATTCGCATTTTTAACAATGTATTTAAATAAATTAACTGCTAATTTTTTTTTTAGTAAAAATAAATTCTTTATTTTCCAATCAGTTTCACTATTTATAGCTGATACTGAACTACTCTAACATATTGAAATATTTACATATAGCTGATATTGAAGTACTCCAATATATTTCTTTAGGATTAAAACTTGTTTTTAGAGGAAATAAACTCAAATATTTAATTGATAACATTTGAAGATATTTTACACCTGGAAATTTATCTTGAAATTTCCTGTTAAACTCAATATTTTAACATTAATTTTGTCTCATATTTAGTATTTTAACTTTGAAATCGTATTTTAAGCGTTTATTTTCATTGTATGAGAAATAATATTGTGTACTTTTAGATCGTATTTTATTTCCTGACATTATTTTACAGAAAACATATTCAATTTAGACGAAAACATTTTATTTAAATACATATCATCAAAGTTCTTTACACACAAATATTCTTTTCGTTATATTTAAATTTGAAATATTTTCCAAAATATATGAGTACTAGTTAAAAAGTACAATTTTTCAAGACAGTATTTAACGTTGAAGAAATGTCTTATTTATAAGTTACTTGCATAAAAAATTGGATTTCATGAAGTTTGTAGTGTTCATTCAATCTCTTGACGTAAAGCAGATTTTTATTCACATGTTGTTTTCTCGAGATAATAAATTTGCTGTTTCAGAAATATCAAAGACATTGAGTGTAGACGTGGAGATATGAAAGATGTTTTTTCAGATAAATATATATTTATTTGCTAAAATTGGCAAGGAAGTTTACATCAATATTTCAAAAAATTTTCTTACAAGATTTATCGATTCAGAATTATGAAATTCCTGAAACGTTAATTCTTACGAGAACAAATGACTACATTGGCAGTGACTACATGGGTAGGTAAAAAAGCCGTCAATTACCTTCTTTCTGGCTTCATTGAAACTCAATAATAATTGTTATATTAGTGAAACGAAACGTATTTATACATGATTCAAGTTGATATGATTCCTTTTGAGTTTGAATGACAACTCTTTCAATTACCTCCGAGATGTTGGAGGATAGTAAATGATTTTAATAATATTACTATTCAGAATTTAACACTGAAAACTAATTACTTTAAAAAAATCCAAAGGAAGCTGCTTCCATAGAAATTATAATTGAAAATACAGAAAAATACAATTTTTTTAGTAATTAAAGCTTTCGTTTGTAGCTTAAATTTTTACTTTTGTTTCACAAATTTTACTATCAATCTATTCTTATGAGAACAAATGACTTCATTAGCAGTGTTAGGCAAAAAAGCTATCAAGTATTTTCTTGTATGAAAAGTATTTGATAAAGTTCCAGAAATCTGTGTTTCCTAATTCTCTTTAGTAAAAGATAAAATGAAGACAGGTTAAATATAAGTGATAGATTTTAAGACATGGAAATCAATTTATTTAATTAATAAAGAAATCAATTTTAATCGGAAATTTGAAAATAAAAAATTCATGACAAAATTTCTCAATATTTTTCGAAAAATTTAATGTTAAATAGTTGAAAGCTCAACAGTATAATTTTAAAAATTTTTATTTGGTATATATGTAATGCCCTATAATTTTTACTACTTTGGATAAATCTTTTTGTAAAATTCAATGCATCGCTTACATTTTCCAGGACATTATTTAAAAGATTTTCACAATTTGATAAATAATACATTTAAATTTATATTTCTGAAATAAAACTAAATATATTTTATTGATCAAAACACTTTTTTTGAAAAAACTGATAAATATGCCGTTTTTTGAATATCAGTGACATGTATTAGCCATTTAACTGCATAGCTATTTTCATTCTAATAATTAGAAAATAATTACAATTAGTAACATGATAATTACAGGCTAACTTCAAAATACTGAAAATATATTTCCGCTTCATTATTTAGAGCTCATCTGAAGAGGTCAGGAAGTTAGATTCTTCATCAAGCCTATCGTGACATCGTTTACTTTTGTAAAAATTTGTGTTAAACAAAAGAGAAAGTAAACACAAAACCACAATCTTATCTTCAAATCCCATTAGTTCTATGAGGAGAGAAAGAGGGAAATACTCAATCTAAAAAGACGTTCCCCTCCTAAAAGCACATTTTTAAACGCAAAATCCACTTACAAAAACCCTTGGAAGTGTTTACGCGCCTTAATTGCCTTGCTATTCATTCGTCGCACAAGTTAACGTGGTAATTTGAAAATGTTTACAGAATGCCTAATTTATCTTCGACTTTTATTTTGTATTTCATTGCCCCATTTTCCTGAACATAGTGGTTTTTATTTTTTAGAATTGTGCATAAAACTTAAATCAAAACATAATATTTTCTGTTGTATCCATAAACTCCTTAATAAAGTTTCGAAAACAAAGAATAGTTTCATGCAACCCAAAGCATATTTCCGAATAATTATAAGTTATTCGAGTGAATAAGATAAGTGTAAATACTTATTACTTTGACTTTATTTTTTTATTTAAATTCTTTCTTTAGAAATTTTTTTTAAATTGATAACATCTCAGGTAATAATATTAGGGAATAATAGTAGGAAATCATATTTATCAAAACTTATTTTAACTGAGATAATCTGCATAAATTGATAATAATTTATGTTTGACAGTACATTTTTAAATACCTTTATAATTAAGAAAAAGGCAAAACACAATGGAAACTATTACTTTTGAATGACTTTTGTCAAAACTAAAATTTTTTTGTTTTTCGCAGAAAACTTTGTTGATGTTTATATATGGTTTAAATTATTTTTTGTCATTTAAATTAATAACAGTTAAATGTATGGATAGTTATAATAAAAAATGAAATTTGAATGAAAATATTTATTTAAAGTCGTTTTTTAAGGTTTATTTTTGGAAAATTAGACTCTGGTAAATGAGAATTTTCATTTAAGACTTCAGTATATTCAAATGTAAATTAACATAAATCGATGATAAAGTATAATAAAAGTAAATGCACATTACATCCATATATATATATATA
>JAPDSC010039258.1:506469-538421 GCA_026290005.1 Latrodectus geometricus
ATGAAATTGCATGTTGCATACTGAACAATATATATATATATATATATATATATATATATAATGAAACATATAATTGTATCTTTTAGGAATATTTAAAAACTTTTTAAATTTTTCTAAACATATGAATACAATTTTGAGGGAGTGTCTCACAAGATACATTAAAAAGTTTTCTTAATAATAGTATATCAAAATATCCCATTCATACAAAGCAGAAATTTGTTAAATTTTGCCCAATGCCTCATAATGAAAAATTTGCCATATTAAGCAGTTGCGATACACTTTTGACATACTTTGAAAAAATACAATATAAATAAAAGATATTTATAATTGAAAATATACTTAATATTTAGATGTTATTAATTTAATAATAATCAAGTATTGAATTATATATTTTTTAATTCATACTCCCTTCTTTTCCATTTTTCTGAATACAACATTTCTTTATATATATAGTGATTAACACTTAGTGAATAATTAAATAATGAATAAGCAAAAATATTTCTATTTGATAAGTATGTTCTTTATTGATTAAAAAGAATAACATTTTTTTCTGAATAGGCGTTTTTTTGGATTTTATTGAAAATAATATTATTTTTTCTCATTATTGATTTAGAGGTAAATATCATTTTATTTACCTAAATATCATTTAAAGATCATTTTTATAGAATATTATCAAGTAAATTCAAAATATCTAGAACATAATACTTAAAAACATAATATATTTTGTATATTTTTAAATTCAAAAAATATTTTGTATATTGATTGAAACTGACTCCCAAGAACGAAGCTCATCATGGAGAATCCGAAGAAATTTAATCATCATCTCCATATTTCCATATCGAATTGGATGTCCTAGGCAGCATGAATTATTCTAAGATATTTCGCTTTTCTGTATTTATCAATCGATCAAAGTTTTCACGTTTGATTCAAAGATTCTTATATTTTACCTTTAAAAATGTTTTTCACATAAAAAATGAACTGATACTATAACATTTTTATGAAAAATTATTAATATTAAGAAATATGTTATCTTAAATCACATGTTGTATGTTTATGAAAAATACTATAAATGTATCAGAATTAATATTATAATAATTTATCATGTTAAGTTTTAAATTGATAGTTTTAACTTGTAAACACATTATTTCAACTAATTAAAATTTTTTAGTTTTATTTATTGTAAAATTAAATTCACTTATCTATTTGAAAGAAAGTTGATTTATATATATCATTTTAAATCTGAAAATGTATTTTTTAAATTATAGTTTATAATATTTATACGTGAAATGTAATTAAAAATATTCTTTTGTACCAAAAATTCCAAAACTTTCTAATTTTGATTTATGCTTTGACATGGAATGCATTAAAACAAATTAATTTGGATAAAATTATCATTGTCGTTATTTCAGTTATTATTTTATGGAATTAATTTTTTCATGAAATATTTTATTGAGCTTTATTTTTGAAAACTTTCACAACATAAGATGAAATTTAGAAATTTGAACGAAATAAATATAATTTTTTGCTTTGATAATCTGTCAAAAAATTTGCCTTATATATTATAAATTTTAAAATATGTTTCAGCTATTTGATTGATATTATATTAATAGATAATTGGTATACACTCATTGAAGAGTCTTATGGCATTAGTTGATGCATAGGAGATTAGGAAAGACAAAAATTAGAGTACCTGAACATTTATTTTAAATGAGAGATTTTAAAAACTTCAAAATGAAAGCGAAATTTTATTAAATTTTAAATTTTTTAAATTTTTTATTAGGAATGTAATTTACAATGAAAAACTTTTTAAAAATATAAAATTTAATTGAGAAATAATTAAAATTTGAGAAATTTCATTACCAGAAAGTAAGTTTACTGTGCATTGCAGTTTTTTCCATGCCAAATTGAAAATTATATTATCAATTTATAATGTTAATAACAACCTATATGAATAAAATATGTAGAGTAAATCGTGCTCCTTTAAGTAATATTTTTTTAAATAGAAAGATATGCACCACTTTTACAATAAACCATTCATTACGCCTTATTAATTTCTTAAATTAATAGATTTAAGATATTATAGAATTGTTCACTGAGAAGTGAGAACATTTTTTTAATTATTGTAATACATCTGTAATCAATAAATGAATTATATATATCATTTCTTTATAATCTTTATTATTATTATTGTCATTACATTCATCTTTTCAGCAAATAATCTGTTTTCTTTTTATTGGTGTTTTAAATACATATATAAAGGGTTAGTTCAGAATCTTACAACTCTGCTTATTATATAGTGCAATATCTAGAACTTTGTGTTTCAGATCACAAAAAAAAAACGATTGTATAGGAAAACAATTTTTCAAGTAACTGATAGGGATAAAGAAGTTGAAAATAAGTTTCATCTACTAAAAAAATATTCACTAAACGGATGATACTATTGTAATAGATATCTATTGGTAAATCTAAGTAGTAGGAAAATGCAATGAACATAGTTACAATAATCATTGGAAATGAAAATTCAAAGTATAATCTATGAAATTTCAATTAAAGCTTAAAAGTATATTATACTAGAAAGGCAAATAAGGAATTGGTTCCAAAATGCTGAGTTGTCAATTTTACAGTCGAACACTGTATTGAAGGGATACTTAACAGCTAAGACTAATTTATTGTTGATTTGAATTATCTTAGAATTCAATTTGAATGTATAATGCCCTGAAAATTTTTTCAATAAATTAAGGAAATTTTCTTGAAAAGTTTGTAAAAATGCTGGAACAAAATGGCTAATAATTTAGGTATTTCATTATATCATAATATAATAGAGATTAAACATTTTTAATAACAGAGCAGAAGAACAAGTTTCTTTGTCTTATCCTTAGAATTTTGAGTAGAATATAATTGAACACGTTTATGGTTGCAAAGGACATTATTTATTCCAAAGATTTAATATATAATATAAATATTTCTATAAACTCAATTTTTGAATTGAGTGTTTAAAGAAGGATATATTGTGATTTTTCCCTTCACACTTTCACTAATGTTGGGGCATCATTTGCAACTGATGACAGTTCATTTTTTTTATCAGGTAAAACTATTTTAAGTGGTTTTTTCTTAAGAAAGAGAAAAATGGCTTCATCTTTCACAAGAAATATCTTTATTACTTCTATTGCAAGACATCAACAATTCATCTTGGAACAAAAAGAAATGTCAGAGAAATTTTTTTCAAGTATCTGAATCATTAAACTTTACAAATTTATATATTGTACTTTATATTGAATGTTTTTAAGAACTTTTAATCGAAAAAATTTGAAGCAATTTTATTTTTATACCAGGAACAGATTCATTTGTTTCTCAATTTCTTCAGCACATGTTTTTGACTTCATCCAAGTTTAAAAGCTTTCATCCTACTCAAAGTATTAAATTATTTTAGCGACGTCATTTTTAATCAGAAGTTATGTAATAATATTTTTTATTTTTATATGTGTTATGAGCATCTTCCTAGTCTTTTTTGGGAATTAACAGATTATGAAAAATCAATGTTTGCAATCTAATATTTTCTCAATGCTTAAAAGTGACATAAAAACATATTGAAAATAAATTATTGAAATAAAATTAGATATCTTGCTTTTCGTCAATTTCAAACTTCAACAAGAAGGATAGTAAGCTGTAACTATTCATTTTAGAGCGAGAATTTATAACATCAAATTAGTTATATATTATAAAAATAAACGACAAAATACCTCTCATAAAAACATCAATCCTTTACTGTAAAATAAACCAAATATTAATACAAAATCACAAGACTTAGTTCCAAAAATAATATTTAGATATTATCCAAATTAGGGATATGTTGATCCATTTTATTTTTATACTCATTAACTACTTTTAAAAAAGAATGCCACAAAATTTTAAAAAGTGCACTTGGGCAAGTGACGCATATATGCAAGCAATTAATATGCATCACACCTGCCAAATGTTTTTAATTGTTTTCTCATTGAAAATCATTTTGCAGCGTCATCTGTTCCCCGATCAACTATTTCAGAACTAACTTTTGCAAATTTTTTGTTTCCAAACTCTTTAGTATATATGAGTTAAAAATTTACTATTTCTTAAAAGCTAATTTTCTTGTTTATCTTGTGCTGTAAAAATGATATTTTTATGAAAAAAACCTCATAAAGATAAAAATATATAATAAAATAATCTAATTTCAAAATTCTTCTAATAATAAACTAATAAGTGATTTTATCTTCATGTTGAAATAATTCTTTGAATATGTATGTTTGCACTTAGTTTATTATTTTTAAATAAAATTGTTATTTAGCATGAATGCCTCACACAATTAAATTTAAATAAAAGTACTTCATTAAATGCTATCACTAAATTTAACAATTGATAATACTAACATCGGTAGCCAATATACTAGATATTTTGTAACTGATTTACATTTTTGATCTAATACATTGCGAAAACTTGTGCGTAAGTTTTAAGTAAGTTGAAATGCCTATATTATCTTACCCTTCCATTTAAAAGTAAGATTTAACTAAATAGAGGCTTCAAAATTTAGGATCAAATTCATTATATTACAAACATGTAATTTATATATGCCTAGAGCCTTTGGCTTACCTCCAAAGAAGCCTCAGAACGGAAGTATCAAACAAAACGAAGGGTTCCAATTTTCTTTCCTCCTTATAACAATGTTGCGAATCAATCTTAGGCAAAAAGTTATTGCAACAATCAAGAAGAAAAATAAGCTGCTTTTGCATTAGCTTGAAATACTCCGTAATGCTTACTATTTTTTTCTGGTTACTGGCGAGGTAAATATGGATTATGCTCGAAGGGATGTAATTGAATTCTTATAAATAACTTTACACAAAAGCAATTTATTTCTGCAACAAATATATTTTTTAAAAAAAGTCTAACCAAAATCATGTATTTCTCATATTAATAAAACTAGTAAAAATGTGTAATATATTATAGTATCATTAACTCTATCATATTGTACAAAGATAAAAGTAATAAAAGTGCGCCATATAGAAATTTTCGATAGCATCATGAAATTTATCATATATTTTTGACTAAGTATGTAGTTCTTTTAATCATAAATTCTATACTCGAAAGCTGTTTTTGAAATACAGAACAAGATTTTCTGAAGAATACTATCTCATATTTTCATAATTAACTGCACACACATATACACTCACTCCAAAGTATTGAATATTTGTAATATATTATGGGAATATTTTAGAAATATATAGACAATATTTATTCATAATTATTAAAAGCAGATGTTTTTTTTCATGGTATAAATATAAAATAATTATGTAATTATGTTTAACTTAGTATATGGTGGAATTTATTAATAATATAGACATACACCAGAAATTAGATTTTAATTTTATAAAAAAATTAAATATTTCGTATTTAACTTTTTCTAATGTTTATAGTTATAGCATGTCATTAATTGAACATGGAGGTAAGATGCTTGAAGCACAATGAAGTTTTTCTAAGTAGTTAAAATAAGGATTTTCACTATTTTAGAATTTTTGAGTTAAATTTGCATGATTTCCTAAATTTAGAAAAAAAGTATCATCGCTTTTTTTTAAAAGCTACATTTTTGGTACTGCTTTCTTCTATTTATTAGTAAAGTACCAGAAATTAATTGTTATTTGTTATAACTAAATAGTAAATCGATAAAACATATAATCTAATTTGTTATAACTCTCGGCCATGTTTTACTTGCTCATTTAATCACACGCGATAATAAGGAATTGAGTTCAACTGTTAAGAAAATGGTTTGCTTTATTCATGAGGGAAGTGATTGAACTATATTACATAATGTTTTTGATATAGAACAGATGATAATTGAAGGAATAAAAGATTTTGCCAGACATTGTAAACAATTCTAAATATTATTACGTTTTAAAAGTATAATTTGCTGATAGGAGATATATTCATGTATAGCATGGAAGAAATTCGGGAAATTATTCAATGACTCACCATATAAATTGTGCTTTTAAAAGCAAAAATATAAACAAATTCTATTGTTCAATATTGTTCGGAATCAAATTCAAAATCTTTCTCGTCGAATAGCATAGTCTTTTGAAATATGAGAAAACCATTTTTAAAAATTCATGTCAAGCACTTGAAATTTTCAATAAATATGACAAAATGCTTGTATTAAAACATATTGGAGGAAAAATTATACCTCTAACCAAATAGTGGATGCAATTGCTTGCTTGAAATATATATATTTCCTGGTTTTACTCATGGCAAATGATTAGAGATGGCCTAGTGTGAATTCAGTTGTATCATATTAATTTTAATTTGTATAAATCTTGAACCACACACATAGCATGTGATTAAGCATATAGCTTAACCGTCATTCAAAGATTTTTTGCCAGTGAAATTAAAAATCTTCTTTGTAATATTTCTTATTTTTATGCATGATCTTTAAAATATACAGCTTTGGAATAAAAGCACAATTGTCTAAGAATCCTAATCAGAAATCTTCTCACTAATTTTTAATACTATTTTGAGCATTTTGGGGTATATAGTATTTGTAAAACAATAAACAGCATGATTTAAGCAATCAACTAGATATAGATAGCAAATGATAACAGATGCGTTAAGCTTAAATTTGTCTAAATATGCTACATAAACACAAAAAATTCATGCTTATAAATTATTTACTTCATGCCCTTCTAATATTAGTTAAAAAAATTTTTTCAAAATGCATCAATGTGACCATTCCAATTTTTTTTTGAATTAAATAATCAAAAATATATAGCCTTAATTTTAATTAAATTTATATTTCGTAAAGGAAATGTAATCTGGTTTTAATTCCATTTTTATTCAATTTAACTTATTACTTTCAAATGTATCGTAATGGATATTAATGGGGATTATTTTTAATGGATATTCAACGGGAAATATTAATTGTGATAATTTTTGTCATTTTCAGTTTAAAATTTTAAAACACAACAGTGCTAGAGATATGTAAGAATATATTAATCCCTCAAGGATACAAAATTATGTTAAAATTATTTGAACTCTTTTCCATTTATTTATCCATTAAATTAAGAAAATTATTTGTAATTAGATGAGCACAAAATTATCACTTGCATATTTTTACTTAAAATCTTATAAATGTTGTAGTAATTATTTAAATATAAGTAATATAAAAATTTTAATTCTTGCCAAAAATTATATTAATAACAAATTTGGTGTTTTTCAAGAAAATTTTATTTGATTATGCATTTTATCAAATTTCTTTTTCAATTTTGAAAAGATTTAAAAGACATGAAACAATTATTAAATTTATTAATTATAAGGATTTTCGGACAATTTCAAATTTTAATTTCAATTATTTAACACAAAAGTTTAAAGACAGTTAAGATAATTTTATGAATTCAATGAAAAATAATGTTATGTATTAAAAGCAATCATATTAATAGTAAAATATGCCCAATCAAGAAAAACTAAAGCATATTATAATATTAGGTTGAGGAAAAAGAAATCTATTATTTTTACGTGAATTTTTGTAACTTCTTTCAGATTCGCTTTGTAAAATGGTTTAAAACAGTTTTCATGTAGAATTTTAGGTCTTGTGCGAAGCTACGACTGCTGACATGCTCTCAAGTTTGATAATTTTTTGATATTTTATAGACATTCTCGACGATGTTGTATCCATGCGAGGTGCATCTTTAGCATCCAAATACCCAAACGGAAACGACGAAACCAAAATTGTGCGTAACTGGTTGTTACAGTCATATATAGGATGATAAATACTTTTCACAATTTTAGCCACCTGGTTAGCATTTTTGCCATTATAAAAGAAAAACTAAAATGTATCGAATTTTCTGTTTGTTGTCTTCTATTTTTAAAACCTTGTACTCATAACTGAATTAATCAAACAAAAATCCACAAGAGAATATTTTAGTGTCAAATGTCACCTTTCCAACGAGCATAAATTTGAAATTGTTTGATAGATACCTCACGAGATAGCGAACACTACAGACATCTACCGAAAAATAATGGATAACTTTTTTCCCAAACTAATTCTTAAATGTTCCATTTTCGAAATTTTGTTTTAATTGTGATTTCACTCATCATTATTCAGTTTTTATCAAAGAAAATTTCTTATTAAAAATACTTTCTTGATACTTTTACTAGGCAAACTATATTCACTGAGTGATAATATACTCATATTTACTCAATAGAATAAGAAAAAAACAATTTACCTCTACTGAATTCTACTTTCACTTACCATGTACAGTTAATCAATAAGATTTATGCCAAAGAGAGAATGGTAGAAAAAGAAATCATCTTGGTAGTATTTTTTTTTTTTTTTGGTAAGATGTGAAACAAAATACAGAAGTATTTTAGGCGTATCTTGATACATTGACTTACCATGCAAAAATAAAAAATGCAAAGAACTTGGTAACCTGAAAGGAAGTATCATTTATGAAGGAGGTCATTTAGGAAGTCGGTCATTCGGTTCATAATGTTATGTGAATCCGAGAAAACATATTAGATGGATACATAGCCATTTAATTAGACTTTAGTCATTAAACCTCGTATTCTAAGTCATTGGTCAAGCTCCAATAGCGTGGCAAAAGGTAATTTCAAATTACCTAATTTCTGCAGAAATTATTAGCGGTTTAGAGCATCCGGAAATCGCATTAGTTTAGATTTGCGTTCTGTCTTAGAAGGCATAGAATTCACTCCAATATTTAGATGCGTTTTATGCCATCGTCGATGGTTTGGAACAGGATTGCATATCAGATAATAAAGCTAAAGATGTAAGTGAGATCGCGTTCACAGTTAATAAGATTGAGTTGCAGATTATAGACCTCTTGTAAAACGAATCTCTGTGAGCATGCCACCACATCATGAAGATTAGATTTCAAATCGTGAACTACGATCGAGAGCTACAATGAACATTTTCTGCTTGATTATCAGCGCAGAAAGTGGGAAAACCTTTAGAGTATATCTTCTTGATCCAATATTATATTCCTGCTGGCTAGAAATTATATTGTTTCGGAATTGAAGAGATTATTCCGTAAATAAACAGGTCTTAAAATGCTATTAAAACAAGAAATTGAATAATCAATTATGTAGAAATAATTTTGAAGTGTTAGTGTGTAAATGTACCAATTTAATTATTAAATGAATTTATTAAAACAGGGAATAACGTACATTTTCCTCAATAAATTTACAAAGCAATTTAAATATTTAACATAGAAACTCCTTATTTAAATGAATTAAAATGTATATTTAACAATGGAGTATTTAAATGTGTTACAAATGAAACAAATAAGACTTACATTATATATAAAAACTATCAAAACATTTCTTTTTAGGAAATATTTTCCATCTAATTTAAGAAAATGCAATTACAAGGTATTACAAATAAAGCTTATTACAAGTAAAACTTGTAATAACTTGTAATTGCATTTTTTGAAACAACAAAGAAATAAAAACAAAATAGTAAATGGTATTTTAATATGAAGATCTCAAAATCATTTTGCCGATTAAAAGAAAAGAATTGTCTTTTGTGTAAATTTAATATTTAAATTTTAAACTGAACTGTTTATCATATTTTTTTCCAAAAATAATATTACATATAATTCCTCACAACTGAATAGTGACTCAACATCGTGCGAAAGATTAAATTATTAATCTGAAATGATTTTTTTGTTTTTATTCGAAAACAGAAAATTTGGAATTTTTGACTAAACTAAAAATATATTGAAAATTTTATTTTAATTCTGTTCGAAGTTTAAAAACTTGATGTTTGACCTTTAGTGATAAAAACAAATTTATTTACATTCTTTGGAATTAATTATTTAAGACAATAAAAACTTTATTGAATATAAAATAGATTTTTACTCTAATAACATATGACAATCTTTCTCCTACGATTATGATTTCAGCTGATATTTCATTCATTTGAATGAAATATCAGCTGAAATCATCATTGATTGAAATCATAAATGCCATTGAAATTATAAAAGATTTTAATGAAATTATTAAAATCTTTTAGTCATTTACTTGTGTTTAAAATTTAATTATTGAAAATTGTGTTCATTAAAATGAATAAAATTTTAATTATACCACATATAAGAAACAACCTGAAGAAAAATTTCTCAATCATAAAATTTAATGTCAGTTTAAAATATTTAACTGTAAAGCTTCAGTTTTTTTTTATGACTTAAGAATTTATTTTCATTTTAACAATATATATTTTAATTATAATCCTTGATAAAGAGATATTTTCCTAAGTAGTAAAAAATCTTCAATTTACTTTATTTACTGATTCACTCAGGCTTTTAATTTACTCAGTATATTTTCAGACATAATATTATGACCAACAGAAAACAAAGTCCTTTTTTTATGTTGACTTCTGGAGCATCAATTTTCAAAAAATCTTTCTTTTTAATCCATAATGTATCCAGTCTCGTTATCAATAAATTTTACCCTATAATTTTCTCCAAACTGAATTTTCCAGATTTGTACATCCCCCGATTGATTTCAATAGGAATTGTTGCATTAATATATTGTGAAACTGAAAACAATTTAATGAGAAATGGAATTCTTCAGATATTTAACTGTCTATTTCACCGTAAATTGCAAATAAACAATATTTGTTTTTACTTAATTTTTAATATTTTTAATTCGTTCCATTTCTAAAAGTTTTGAAACTAAATTGTTTTAAGTAGTTATCTTATTTTGTCACTCACTCTGCAAACCAATTTTCTTTCTAATTGTTGGAATGTGCTCTACTACAAATTGTATTCATAACAATCTTCATTCACAGGAATTTTTCTTCATATTTAGAAAGAATTCCAAAATATATTACATGAAGGAATTCTCGTGTCCTCAGATTTGTAAAAGTGAAATTCTTTCGCCATGTGGAGTTACTTAACATCCACCTCAATACAGAAATTAAACCCTTCATTGCTTACCACGCTGTCTCGCGCATCGTTGAGAAATACCGCAACAACTAGTTATTTACCGAAACTTAGAAGATAGCTCTTGCATTACGTTTTATACTCCCTATTTAATTAGGATCAGGATGTAGGGAGCGCACTAATTAATTTCGCTGGCGTGCGATTCCACCTTGTCCTTAACAGAAGCATCCTGATGCCTGGTATTCCTATACATATGTGTGTGCGATTTTCTCATCCTTCTCCCCTCTGCACTAATCCCTCTCCCCTATGCTCACCAAAACTTTCTAAATTATGAGCTCCAGTGTTATCAGTTTACGCAGAAAGCATTGATAAAGAGGCTGCGGCCAGACCCGTTGGAGTGGTCCTTAACTTTTAAATCTTCAAAAATGAAATTTTACTTTACGCTCGGACACGAAACCTTGTTTCACAAAATTTTAAGTGTATCTCTAATGACACGATGGCCTCAGGAGATGGAAACTTTATAATACATGACTAAATAACTGTATTTAAAATTATTATTATTTAAAATTTATTATTATTATATTATTTAACAAAGATTATTTGAAATTTATAAATATTACAATATAGATAAAAATAAAAAAAAACAGAACCATCAGAAACTATTATATTACTTTATTTTGTGGTAATTTAATCCAATATAGACATTTGCCCATATATTTATATTTTCTTTAGACATATATTTATATTTTGAAAAACGAGGGATATTTAAAACTGAATATAGATATCATGCCACATTTTTGAAAAAAGTTATATATTTATTAATTTTTAATTATTAACTGCTGTTATAATAAATATAAATTTCTTTCAAATTTCATTCATTCATTAAGAAACTTATTGATACTATTATAATGCAGTTTCGTATGACAAATCAATTAATTAAACTGTTATCTAATAATCTGACCTTATTGTAAAGAGGGTTTAAATTTTGAAACTACTTTTGATAACTATTTTAGCAACGTTAAAGTTTAAATGAGATCTAGGAGATTTATTTCATATTTTAATTATCATATTAGGTATTTTGCTTACGATTCTATTAAAGTAATTCAATGACAACAGTTTTATAGTGATAATGAGGAATGTTTTTATATCAAGTGAAATTTAGTTAATAAATTTCAATTTTTTTTCCACTTTTTAATTGTACATTTATTTTTGCGTATTGTTACTCGTACCCTTAAATTTATTTAATGAAATTAATGTAATACTAAAATCTAATTTCTTAAATTTCTAAAATCAAATGATTTTTCATAGATTTTCAATAACCCTTTTCCTTTTATTTAATTAGTATCATCCCCATTCATTGTTAAGATTTATTAGAATTAAATGATATAATTAATGTAAGAAAGACTATACACACATAAATAGATTTGAATCTAATTGAAAAAACTAGTGATGATTTTAATAATTAAAATATATTTGTTTCGAAAGCATTTTGCCCTAAGAGAAAAGATTTTTATTATACTAAATTTCCTTGATTTTGCATACAGAATTTAAAAATCTATAAAAATTATGAATGAAAGTTTAAATGGAGATTTTAATACCCAAATATTATATTTGCTTTTAAGTTTTTCTTGAAAATATTTATGTTCATTAAAGTTGTAACAAAAATATAGTTGACACAGTTAAATATGTGAAATATATATGCCAGGAAGAAGATGCTGTGATATGGAAGTAATTAGCTTCTCAACACATTAGCTACCCACTTTAAAATAAACAGTGGTAGTGACACCTAATGTACTTAAATACCGAAGCTATACACCAAGTTTCTTATTCACAGATTTCATTAGCGTTGCTGCTAGATGAAAAGCTTTTACTGAAAGAATTTACGAAAACTTTTACTGAAATTTAATTGTTTAATACAAGGATTTTGGCATTTTCCTATTCAGCTTATATCATATTGAAGTATTTCACACTGATATCGTATTTCCAGTAGAACCAATTGTTTTTATAAAATTATGATCGTCGAATTCATACTTGGTAGAGTCTAAAAGTCTGAGCATTAATATTGATAACGACTTCGTCATACTAGATCATCGCCTGGAGTTCTAGTTTGATGTACCATCGGATGCACACCTCGGCTACTTCTTGTTCACATGGATGGCATTTTAATAAATGGCAAACATTCCTGTTGTGATAATTCCAGTGCTTCTGTCCTTGATTCAAGTTTTGTGAAACAATACCTTTTAGCGAAATAAACCACTGCAGCATTTTTCCAATATAGCATAAATATTTTAGGGTACAAGAAACGCTTAGCTGCTGCCCATCTATATATTCTTTGTTTGAGCTATGTTTTCCAAAATTTTATGCAGATATCAAACCAATAGAAATGTATTTTCAATGTTTGCTAAATGACAAGCTACGATATAGCAGTCACAACAGTAGAATAATTGTAACATCATGTTCAATATATATATCAATACAAGCCATGTAATCTCTTTTATTCAATATTCTAGCGTATAAATACTGTTATTGTTGTCAAAGCTATTGTCGTTGTTGTTGATTTCTCATTATCTATACTCTAAAATTTCTTAAAAATTTGATCACTTTTTAATTTTAATAAAATTAAAAGGAATATCATGTTGCATTTAATCCTAGTTCAATAATTTAAACAATTTGTTAAGTTATAAACTGCAGTAAATTATTACAAATGCTTGCATCTCCTTTTCTCCTAAAAATCAAACTTTTCTCTTTGAAGTCAAGCTGTAAGATATAAAAATGTTAATGATATGTTTAGCTGTGTAGTTTACACTTAAAAGATAAATCTTTTGTACCACAACATATATTAGTGATAAAACATATTTTTTGATTGAGAGTGAAACAATTTAGGAAATTTCCTTTTATTATTTAAGGAGTTATATTTTTAAATAAGTAGTAAAAATTGCAATTGTAATTAAAGCATTTCAGTTAATTTCCTTATTGCTGGGCTTAAAGATATATATTTGGCACTTTTGATTATAAATATCATCTAAGACCATCTTGGTCTTAGATGATATTTTACTTTAAAATATCATCTAAGTCAAAGATGGCCGTTTAATATTATTAATGGATTGTTATTTATTTTATGGAAAGTACTCTATAATTGTATGAAAAAATATCAATGAAGTTTCACTCCCACTTTGCGTAACATCGGTAAGAGAACTCCCATGATTCATTGCTTTACTTCACCGATAGACTTGTGCAATCTCTTATATATTTCATCTAATTTTATTCAAACAGATTTTTAATAAATAGTGTTATAGTTTATTTTTTCAAAAAATGAAATTGAAATTCTATTGTTTTACTTTATTAAGTGTAGGTATACACTAATAAAATTTCATGAATATAAGTGGTAAGACAAATTTATATATGTGTGTGTGAACACAAAATCGTGAAAAGTGAAGTGCGAAACATAGATAAATTATTCAAAATTTTCAATTGATCTAATTTTTAATTTAAATCATGATTTTAAGCATGTGAATGAAGAAAAAAGAATTAAATAATGCAAAATACAAAAAATTCTGGACCACTAATGCATACTTTTTTTTTAGCAAAAAATTTTAATTTTAAATGAGATGTAGTGTTTATAGCTTCCGGATATTTCACTGGTACAAGGTTTGCACAGTAAATCAAAACTGATGATAAATTCTATACTCTTGTCATCTAAAAGAAGGAAATCGAACATTTTTAGATTTAGGAAGAACGTGTATTGGAAGCTTCCAAAAATACATTAATGGATTTTCCCTTCATTTTTTAACTTTCAATTCACTTTTGCTCTTGCAATTTTTGTTCTTGTTGTCCTTGAATGAAGGAAAAAGCAGGTATTCAACTATTTTTCCAGATGGTAAAGGAAGAACATTTCAACTAAAACCTTTTGATTTCAAAAATATTTTAGTAGTTAAAGATTGTTTCACTGTGATTGGTTTTTATTCATGAAAGACGTCTATTCCTTGTAATTTATTCATATAATTAATTTTCAAATACGTATACTAGCATAAAAAAAACATGTAATCACGCAAACTGAATACATATGAAAAGGAAAGATAATTTAATTTCGCTTATATAAATCATAATACAAGCCAATAATATTTTTGTATACAACAGAGAAGATAAAAAAATTCTTTTATAAATTATATCGTTTTTACCTGTGATGATCTTTTGTAATATATAAATGAATTACTAAATTTATATATATGAATTACTACTTTTGTAATAGATATTTTGTATCGCAAAAAATATCAAAATATTAAAAAATATCAAAAATTGTTTCAAATATTATAACAGTTAAGTTTTTATTTTTTATAACAACTTAACTTTATTTTCATATTTAATTTAGCCAACTTAATTTAACCAAGTTTTATGTTTCACAATGTTTCGTATCAGTTTTATAAGTTACTATAGTTAATTTCATCCCACACTTTATTCTATTTTTGCTTATCATAAACTAATGCTTCTGTCAACATAAATATTATTGTAAATCTTACAGTTTTTATCATATGGAAAGGTAATGAGGAAAATTCAAAATGTATTTTAAATTCTTCAGAATAACATTTATTCTAGTAAAATGGAAGTTCTTCCCAATTGTCATAGAATTTTCTTAAGAATTGATGTCATATTTTTTCCAAAGAATAAATTGATTTGTAAATATACGACTTCTGTTTCTTTATCTTTGTCTTTAAATAGCAGCTTCTATGTTTTGATATTTATGGAAAATATGCATCTGATGGTTTCAGATACATGCTTTCTTGCATAAAATATTTTCCTAAGCTCTATTTCAACAAAATAACCTTAAAGTTAGATATTTCTTTTTTAAAATAATAAGCATTTTATATAGTGATCAGATGGAGCTAGAAAGTATTCTCTTAAGTAACTAATGCTTAAAACAGTGCAAATACATAAGTCTGAATTTACTTGGAAAAAAATGTTCAGTTATTAGCTTCCCATAGTTAAATCATTTAATTTATTGTTAACTTTCTAGAAAATTTTGAACTGCGGAAAAGATAAATTCAAATTATACTGAGTGGAAATAGAATTAAATAAATCTTAAAAAATTTATGTCTTATTGTAATTATAGTTTTTAAAATATTAATAAGGTAAAAATAAGTAAAATTTGAAATTATATTATGTGCATTAGATTTGAATCTGAAAAATATGTATTTACAATAACTTTCAGTATTATTGTTTAGACTTACACTTAAAAACTTTGTTTTCGAGATTACAATTCAGAGTAAATATATTTTTAAAGCTATATTATAACCAAGTAGATTTCTAGTTCAAAATACAAATCAATATAAAATCTATATCAATAAATTAGATCAAGTTTAATTTAATTGATATGTATTTTCATATAAATTCATAAATCAAAATTTTTCATAAGAGTAAATTTTTAACTTTTTATTCTTGAAAAGCTATGAAATATACAGTACACTGATGTCCGAAACAGAATTTATAAATAAAAAAAATCTTTTAGATTTTATGATTGGGAATTTTTTATACTAATATCTTAGACTATGAGGCTAGAAGCTTGGAGGAAAATATTGTCATACAAAATTTATAAAAGCTTATATGCAAATGATAGCACTATAGGTCAAATTGGGATACATATTTTTTACTTTATTGATAATATTTACTTTACTCTTTATACCTTTATCTAATTAGGTGTCTTACTAATTACGCAATTATCACAGTGTGGTTCCGTATAAGGCTACGATTATGTCAACAATTTCCATTCTTCCAAAGGCGCTGTTTTCATGCTTGAAAAGCATCAAAATAGATTGTCAATATTCAAGGGCTCTTCCTAGAATGTTTCAAGGGTAATAGCGACCTTCAGAATCTCTCCGGCTTAAAAATCTAAAACTGATTTGTAAGTTGAATTCGACTTGCCACTGAAGATACATGACGTCAATCTTGTATATGTGGTATACAAATTAAGATTGACGTCATGTATCTTCTATAAGTGGTATACAAATCTCCTAGACTGTTTAGCTCCCCTCTGATATTGTGGAAAGAGAACACTAAAAAAATTCTAGAATAAAGATTTCTTCTCACGATTAATCTTGATACCATTATTCCATACTCATCACTGATAAGTTCAGACAACGGCTCAACTATCATATACCTATGATGTCGTGCACTTAAGACTGCATAACATTCCCCTTAATATATTGTAACCCTTGGGAGATCTGATCAAATAATTTTAGTGGTCAGACCCAATATCTGAAACCATTTGCCTAATCTAAAGACTATAAAAATTAATATCTCTAGATATTATGACTTTGGATTGGACCTTTCCAGCTTACCATTGTTATTCTGGGCTTAAAATATTCTTTGTCGTCCTTTTAATTTCGTGGCATAGTTCGCTTTCTTTATAACTGAAAACTCCTGACATTAATATTGTATTTTCCGAAAACTTCACAAGTTTCCACTTTTTTTAATCCATTATACTTTTTCCTATAAAAGCAACTCTCCTAAGAATTAAAGAGACATTAATGCTAAAATTTAACTCTTTTCCTATATAATATTATAGAACATTAATTTTTTTTAAATAATAATGATATACATTTATTTCCAAAATATATCTGTTTTGCTAATTTTACACACCAGTGACAGGCGTCTTTAATATTTAATAAAGATGTAAATTTGATAGAATCTTTTTATAACTGTAAATATATATGTTATGTATTGCGCAAAATTAATTGACAAGAATCATATATTATTTTCTGTGACTTTTGCATCATATTCTACATGAAAGATACCTATAGCATTATATTTAAAACACTATAAATTTTTCTGTGTAATTCCCAAAATTTTGCACATTTTTTGCGATACTTATACTAGATCATTAGAACAACAGGTTCTTTTTTTTTTCCTTTTTGGTTGTAATTTACTGAAAATATCATTTCTGTTTCTATTTAAATTCTTAATTGAATTTAAGTATTGCACGCTAATTATAAAATTTATATTTATTTTACTCTAATTTTTCTCTTCCTCTCAGTTTCTCTTCAATTTTTCATTGAATTTTTCAAGTTTCTAAAATTATCTAGAAGAAAAAATAAAAAGGATTTTTTTAATAGTTTATATTGTTTTTATAATAAACATACTATTTAGCTTGCTAGTATGAATTTAATTCATTTCTTAAACATATGCAAAGTTTAAATGTCATCTTGCAAATTATGAGTTATTTTTCAATATCACTCTTTAAAAAAACTATTCTAAATCGTTTAAACTGACAAATTTTGATGTGATAAATTATTCAAATTTATGTATATTTTAATTTATTGGATTACACTTTTAACGGTATATTCATCCAGTATTATATGATGCATTGGTTGAATAGTACAAATAATTGTTATGCCTAATCATTTTCAGTTTTCAGATAATTTTTTATAACACTATATATATATGTATAAAAATAAAAAGTATATAGCTTTTACTAATATCATAGCTTAAAAATTAGAAATTATATTAGATTTAGTGCAATAGTATTTTCGCTTTGTAATAATTCTATAACTCTAAGTTCTTATGGTATTGATCAAAACAGATGAATATAAATTTAAGATAGTATGAATAAAAATATTTGAATAATTTTATAATAATTTATATCGATATAAAACATTTTTATATTTATATATATTTTTTTATTAAATATTAGTTTATCATTTTTAATCATTTCAACCCCTTAAGCAAAAACTCTTGATTTGTTTTCTAAAATGCAATACTTCATAAATAGTGAAATATTATGCCAGGCTATAACACAAATATCAAAATTCCCATTATATATTCAAAATAGGACTTATGATATAAATGTAATTAATAACACTATAAATGAATTATTTTAAAGCAAGAATGTATATACTATACTGACTATGTGACATTCAAAGAAAAAAATAACAGAATATTTTGGCTTAAATATCTGAGTGTATCTTTTATAAATAATATATCAATATTTACATGTAATACGTTGTTCGAAGCATATGTAAATGCAGATGTTTGAATATTTATCATGTCAAACAAAAAAATTCTAAGTGCCTTAAGAAATATGAGAAAAGCGAAGTTCTAAAAGTTCTGAAAGCTATTTCAGAGGCAAATCCATTTCTCAAAGTGCCTTTTAGAGCAATAAATGAGAAGAAACTTTTAAGAAGGCAAATATGCTATTTTCTCCTTAGATCATGAATATTCAAAGATCGTATTAATTCAATTTAAAAGTACGAATTGTCGTTTTGCTTCTAAGTTGAGCAAAGCAGTAAACATCTTGTCTAAGTTTGTTGTATATTATAAACATTAAGAGATTTTCAGAAATAAACTTTCTTGAGTTAAAGCATTCAGTTTATTTTTATAAAATCAAATCTTTTGAAAATTTCTGATTTATCACATAGAAAGTCTTATGTATTTAAGAACACCTTAATGTTTTAGGGTGTTCTTCAATATTTTTTTCCAATTTTCACTATATTCTAAGCAGCAAGGACACTAGAGAAAAGAAAAGTGGTTTCTATATAAAGTGAGTGAAAAGAAATGAAAACAAGAGCTAAAGTTTATTTAGGAATCATTATTGTGCTTAAAATGTTGCATTAATTTAAATTTCAATGCAGTACAAATAGCAAATTAAGTTTTTATACTACAAAGAAAGTAGAAACTTTTTTTTTGTCTTTATATTTCTATATTGTTATTGTTTTAATGCATTCTATGTAATTTAAGTATTATGGATTTTATTACGAAACTTTTACTATGATACCTATCAAATAATACTATAAATGATTAAAAATATCTAAATATATATTTGGTATTGATTTTAAAAGTTTTTGTGAAATGTGAATTGAAATAATTTTATTTAGATTTTAAGAAAATATTGACTCAAATAGTCTGTTGGAAAAACAGTAAAATCACATCCATGAATGGAAATAAAAATTCTTTGTAATGAATAAAAATATGTATGAAAGAAAATATTTTCTTAGCATTAAGGAATATTTTGAAAAGTTTTCGCTCCCTAGCTATTTTAAGATTTTCTGATCAGTGAAGAAAATAATTTACAAGAATAAAATCCTTCAATGGACAGCAACAATTGTATTGTCCAAGAAAACATCTGTAATTTAAAATAAATTGCGTAATAGAGAGTGAGTTTGAAATGCTTTCACGGAATACAAAAAAAGGCTTCTTGAAATTTTTCTTTGATTTTATAAAAAGGTATATTTATGTGCTTAATTTTTATTTGTCAATCCAAATAAAACTAATTTAGTACAATTTTACACAAATTAGACAGTATGCAAAATTTCTTCATGTGTGTAAACTGAATTCAAATATCTTTTCTACCTTTATATTTTAATATTCTTTATACAAAATATATTATTTTTGTTTGAATACTTTAAATTCATATGCATGAAAATTTAAAATTGTTCAAAAATAATTTAAAATAATTAAAAATTATCATAATATATCCATGGAATTTTGAAAACTTTTTTGTAACCAATTATATAGATATTAATTAATACAGTATGTAAATGCATAATATTACAGGACCGTAAGTAATTAATAATACACTGATACTTGATGAAATTCGAAAAGAATAATAAAGGTGCTATTTCATTAAACTCTTATAACACAAAACGTAGATACATATTAAAACTATATGGAAAATGCAGAATTGAAATAGTTTTTAATATTTAAAATTAATTTTATTGTAATATGCAATATGATCACATTTTTATAATTATAACCAAATAAATTTATGAAATGAGATAACTAAATTGGTCTGAGAAACACATAATTCCGTATTCAAAATACGCTACTGGCCATTAAAATTGCTACACCAGGAATAAATGCAGATATCAAAATGATATTTATTGGACAAATATATTATACTAGAAATAACAAGAGATTAAATTTTCATTTGGCTGGATAGATCCTGAGAAATCAGTATTCAGAACAACCACCTCTGGCAGTAATAACAGCAGTTATACGCTTGGACATTGAGTCAAACAGAGATTGGACTGCATGTACAGGTACAGATGACCATGCAGCTTCAACTCGATGCCACAATTCATCAACCGTAGTGACTGGAGTTTGGTGACGAGCCAGTCGCTCGGCAACCATTGACCAGACGTTTTCTATTGGTAAAAGATCTGGAGAACGTGCTGACCAGGGCAACAGCCGAACATGTTCCGTATCAAGGAAGGTCCGTACAATACCGGCAGCATGCGGTCGGGCATTATTCTGCTGAAACGTAGAATAGGATTCTAATAAAGGTTTGAGCCACGGGTCGGAACACACCAGAAATGTAAAGTGCACTGTTCAAAGCACCGACAATGCGAACAAGAGGTGACCGAGACGTGTATCCAATGGCACCCTATACCATCACGCAAGATTATGGGCCAGTATGACGATGACGAATGAACGCTGCCAGTGTGCGTTCACCACGATGCCGTCAAACATGGATGCGACCATCATGATGCTGTACACAGAACCTGGATACATCTGAAAAGATGACGTCTCGCCATTCGTGTGCCCAGGTTCGTCGTTGATCACACCATTGAAGGCGCTCTTGTCTATGACGCAGCGTCAAGGGAAGTCGCAGCCAGTCTACGAGCTGACAGTCCATGGTGCTGCAAACGTCGTCGAACTGTTCGTGCAGACACTTCTTATCTTCCAAACGACCCCGTTTCTTAACTCACGGCTCGTGACGTGGTTGCACGATTCATTACGGCCATGCGGATAATATGCCTGTCTTCTTGACTGCTAGTGATAGGTGGCCGTTGAGATCCCGCATGTCGTTTCGTATTACCGTCCTGAACCCATCGATTCCATATTCTGCTAACAGTCATTGGATCTCGACCGACGCGAGCAGCAATACTGCGATAAGATAAACCGCAATCTCGGTACGCTAAAATTCGACCTTTATCAAAGTCAGAAACGTGCTGGTACGCATTTCTCCTTCTTACACGAGGCATCACAACAACTTTTCACGAGGCAACAACGTTCAAATGCAAATGGTGTATGAGGAACCGGCAGAACAATTTCCTCATTTAAACACAATGTAGGTGTCGCTACTGGCGCCTGCTTTGTCTGAATGCGCTGAAAAGCTAATCACTTGCATATCACAGCACCTTTTTCCTTTCGTATAAATTTCACGTCTGTAGCATGTCGTCTTCTTGGTGTAGCAATTTTAGTGGCCAGTAGTGTAATTTCTTTTTAAACAGAAAGAATTTTATTAGTAATATTTTTTTTGAATTGGTACACGATTCAATTGTGATAGTCAGTCCTTTTTTACTTAATTCCTCAGTTTTTTTTTCTGATACCAAAATCTTTTGATGAGTATGATTCAAGCATTTTGCCTTTTTTTTAAGCAAACCAAAAGTCTAAAAATTCAGTCATAATTTTCTTATACTGTTTTAAGGAAGTGAAGTCTGATGGAAGTAGTTTTTCTCTCTCCCAACAAAAAGTTTCGAGGTTTTATCCTCGGGGTGGACAAGGACGACTGAACCTTTCATATTCTCTATTTTGTCAATAAAACTGAGCAACAAGAATGCTTGGGAACTAAATACTGGGGGTTTCGACAATGTTAGCCAGACCACCTAACTGGGAAATATGTTTAACACCCCAGAGGTCTCGGTCAAGAAAACAGATATGGGCCTTGGCTATCTTGCCATAGAGTTTAGTTTAGTGTCAAAGAAGTTAAAAAAACATTAGTTTATTAAAAAATTAATAATATATTATTATATAAATGATAAGGTTACAATCTCGTTAAACGGAGGTTTGTGATTTTCTTTGTCTATTTTTCTGTAAGCATAATTTTAACTAGACGCTTATAAATTTAAAGTTAGTTTTATTAATTTTTATTAATCAACATTTACTTGCATATTTTCACCTGACTAGAAATAAATTTCCATATTGTTATTTAAATATTTTTCGTACCATGAAAATTCCTCAATCGACACAACGTAGAGTTAATTATCAGAAAAATGATAATCTCATTGATATTTTAAATAAATAATTTGAATTATTTAGTAAAAGTATCAATGTGTGTGTGTGTGATTAAAGTAGATTTTTAGTACATAATTTTATTTATTTTAAAAACTCTTTTGACATTTGTTTGAGTGTTTTAAATTTATTGTTAAGTGTCAAAAAAATTGAATGAAATAATTTGCATAAAAATTTGAATTATTGCTCCATAATGGAATAAATAATAAAACATTTTATTGGAAAAAGCTCAGGGGAGAAATTTTAAGAAAAACCATTTTATTACAAGAACACATTATAGGTTATATTTTACCATAAATGAACACTTTACTCATTAACATAAAAATTAATAAAAGATACACATTCTCATATAATATCTGATGAGAATATAAGCATTATTTTACCAAATTTATGTATACCAAACAATATTTTTTCAGTTACTTTTTTCGTAGTTTTCAATTTGATTTTTCTAAAAGGAATTTGTATTTTTTAATATATATTGATTAAATAAATATGTTCAATGAATACGATACAATTATGAAGAAAGTTCAGTTTTCTCTATTAAATTAACAGCATAGTTACATTTTCCTAGTAAAAAATAATTTAGAGCTGCATTTTTTTTAAGTTGAAACCATAATTGAAAAATACAATAATAAAGTATTTGCAATGCTTGAGTTTTTACTGCAGCAAGTAGATAAAAATATTAATGCTCACATCCATTCATCTCCTTGAATCTTAAGAAGATAATCATTTCTGATACTGAAACATTGCCTTCTTATTACTGAGCTTCGTTCAATTATCTTTGCCCTCAAATATATCCTCCCATTTATTTCTAAAGCGATAATTGTTTTGACGAAGTACACTTATTGCTACAGAAGCTCTAGTAGAACATTACTCATTGATTTACTTGTAACGTGAGACAAATCTTAACTGAAGTAGTAGACGATGTAAACTGGGATGGTGCAGTGATTTATTGGACATTAAACGTTAATTTCTGTGATAGGTTGATATTCCTCTAGGATAAAAGATGGAAACAGTAAATTTTCTCAGCCACATTCCCAGCAACTAGATTCCTTTTAATTTATGAAAATTAAAAATGAATTCCAGTTTTTGAAAATTAATAATTGTCTTTTACAATCTTTGTCAGAATCCTTTTTTACTACTAACACGCAATGAATGTAATATTTTAAAGTTTTTGCAGTTCTTCTTATTTAATTTATGCAGTACATTCAAATTATATCTCATGCAAAACTAAAGGATGGCTTGTTTAAAATGCAATGTTCAAACCAAAACTTATTAATTATAATTACAAATCACTAATAGATTATTGTTATGAAAAATCATAAAGTGTAAAAAATATATATATCATATTCCATTTAAATATTTAAAAAGCTAATTACTCACAAAAACTTTTACAAATGAATTAAAGCAAGTATCATAACCAAACATAAAAAGTATTTCTATAATTTAGTTAAAAAATAAATATTTTTTGATGGTATTATTCCACTTCAACTGCATTCTTATTTTACGATCCATACAGAATTTTGATCTTTCATTAGTATTGAATTATACTTAAATTCAAAAATATAACTACTACTATATTTTTTAATGTTCTTAAGTTAAAATTAAAAAAAAACTTCCTTTATTTATTGTAAGAGCCATAATAAGTACCATTATTATCCAATTATTATTATTCAATTATTTTAACTTCTGATATAAGCACATACAATTTCGAGTTCAAATAAGTTCATTTTTTAAAATCATTTTAATAATTTTAAAAGTATATTTAAAACAAATGCAAAGCGTAAATAATATATTATTAGCCTTAAACTAACGAAAAATATAATGCAAAATTAATCAAAAATGTCTATTTTTACAAGTTTTCTATTCTTCACATATTTCAATATTAATAATCTAAAACTTATGTTCTAAGTATAGCAAAATTTATGACGGATTATCTTATTTAGAGATGAATTTAGGACTTTTTTCATGGTGATTTTTTGTTTATTTAACTCAGCAAATTACTTACACAATAATGTAATATATATATAAATAATAAGCGAAAATGAGTAACTGTGCATACAAAACAATTCCCTTGCCTGTCTTTGAAACAAATTAATCCTAAAATATTTTCCTTTATTTTCTTTCATTGTAAATGAAACAACTGAGCTAAATTTTAGTCTTCAAGAATAAATAACAAGAACTCCTAAAAATTATTCCTTATTAAATGTATTTATATTTCTTTATAAAGCTTTTATAATTTACTTTAAGACAAATTTATTTTAAATGTAATTGTAATTTACTTTTATAAAAGTAATATAATATTAATGAATCTAAATTTTAGATTATATTGTTACTAAAAAATCTTAATGGACAATATATTCTAAATTTTAGATTATATTGTCTATTACGATCAAGAGTTATTGAATATTTTCTGATTTATAAGTTGTCTTTGTACCAAATAGGTAAACATTAATTTTATTACCATAGAAAATGATCCTAACTAAAAGATTTTAGAGTAGCTGAAGAAAAATTTAATTCATTATGTATTTCTATCAATACATGTTTATTTTCTTTAACTTTGACTTTGTTGAGCTCTTTTAATCTAATCTAAATTAGAGAAATTCTATTTAGAAAAATATGATACAAAAATACTAGTAATTATAAATAAGATCATGAAAATGTGAACACGTAAATATTATAGAAAAATATGCTACAAAATATTTTCAATTAAAAAGATAGAAGAAAAGCTAATACGTTTTTATATTTATTTTAAATGAGAACAATACATTCGAATTATTTTGAGCTAATGAAAATACATGTCTCAAATTAAACTTGAAGTTTAAAGAAATAAGGTTGCTTTTTAAGAATATAATTTGAAAAAAAAAATAACATGACGTAAAATATTTTTTCTTTTCTAGATTTACTTCTTACGTAATAAAAGTTTTCCATGCATAATTAATTTTAGTTTAAATTTAAATTGAAAATTTTTAATTTGTAGAAAAAAATAATTGTTAGGAAATTCATTTTTTCAATGTTATGAAGTAACAGGTAAACATACGGAGGAGATTTATAATTAAGTATCAAATATATACAAATTATCAAATGCATTTCTTTCATTTGTAAAACTCAAACCACTTATTTTTATTTGTAACAATCGTTAATGCAAGATCATTTTAAAGTGTATTTCATGATAGTAAAATTGAGACAAATAAAGAATTTCATTTTTTTTTCATACATTTCAAATGCCCTCTCTCTACTTAAGCTTAAAATCTTACATTTTACATTGTTTTGGTTATATTATTCTAAAAACACTAAAAATACTTTTTTTATGTAAAATTAATTTTTAGTGTCTGTTTTTGTACTGTATGTAATTCATTTAACAAGCACTAAAACTATTCTAAATTTTTAAAAGTAAATCTTTCATTCAATTTAGTTTTTCTTCTTCTCGTCATCTTTTTCTAATTGTTATCAGTGAAACCGTTCTCTGGAGGAAAATAAACCAAATTACATTTAAGGAAGACTATCACTGTATACTGTATATATTGAATTTTATACTAATTAAATTACTTAATTTATTTTTAATTCTTTGATTATTTAAAAAATTTATATTACTTAATTTTTTATTATCACATAATATTTGTTTTCCCATTAGTATCTTTACTTTAATGCTTTTAATCATAACTCTTTCTTAAATTAATAAAATAAATTTTTTCATAAAGTTTTAAACTTATTGAGATCATCATCAATTACATGTTTTAGTAGTGTTTTTTTAAATTCTGTTTTTATAAAATACACTCTTTTTTAATTTTTTAAAATTTAATAATTTTATTTTTCTTGGTCTTTTATTGTAACATATTTCCTTGTACTCTTCTAGAATAATTATCTGCTAATTTTTGATATTTCCAAGATACATTTATTTATTGATAATTCCATGATAAAATACAGCTTTGATTATCACAGTAAATATAAATATTTTTATTGATATAGATATTTCTGATTTGAAATTTTTTTCTATTCCTTTCATAAATTTTAATTAATTCAATAACACAAAAGTAAATTGTGTATTTTCTTCATGAAATAATTTTTGGTTTTTAATTTCTTTTTTCGCTTTTATTATTAATATCCGAAATCAATTTACAATACACATTTTATCCTTTAAGAATATTTGCTGATAAAAAAAAGATAAATCTAGCACATGGTAGAGAAAAATTAAGTTGTAATAGTTCATCAAAATTTACAAGTATTCTAAAGTTGATAAAATTTATAAAAAATTCAGTCACATACACATTTGAAAAACCACTGTAAAGTAGTCCATTTCTTCTTATCTGCCATTAAATATATAATAAATGTTTTTTTTTTTTTTTACTTTGATTACTTTATTTTAAGCTCTACAAGTTATAGATATACTGCTTTTTGAATGTAAGTGATAGTGATGTTACTGCTATATGGAAATGTGTTCTGATCATACTCCAAAGTTAAGCTGAAATTGTTAAATTAGAATATTGTCTTTTAAAAAATAATTGTAGACATGATGATAATTCTGGTACTTTCTATATTCATAAATAAAAGTCAAGAAGATTTTAGATGTTTCTATAAATATTTAAATTTCAGTATGACACAAACATTTCTATTAACAAAGTTCATTTTCAGTACTGGAAACAAAGTATATGAATTTATTAACATATTATAGGGGCAATAAATCATAATTTTTAGTGATGCTTTTCAAACATTTGTCACATTTTAATCCGTTCAATATCAAACAACTTATGAAAGAACATATTTACAGTTTGCATTAAACTTGTTATACAAAAAATTTATTACTGTTTAGTGTTAAATAAATTATGATAAAAATATTAGTTTCCTATTTTAAAATATATTTTAATTTATTAAAGAAAATAAAATTATTGAATTAAATTTTGCCAAATAATATACAAAATAATTAGATAACTTAGTGAAGAACCAAAAAAAAATATCATATCTTAAATAAAAATTCAATAACAATATGCCTGTATCATTGCATTGTTCAATCTTTCGATGAATGGAAAAAGTCTTGGATTGTATAGAATGAATTGCAAAGAAATACCTTGGATTTTATTGTATAGAATTGAACATAACAGTAAAATTATATAAAAACATACATGAACAAATTCTAATTGAGAAATTTATTGAAATACTTAATTTTTTTGAGAAGTTTAGAAGTTTAACATGGATGCATATTAAGGGCTTTACTAGTATGCTAATTTTATTTAATACCATGGAAAAGATTACGTAAAAAAACAGTTAATTAAAATTTTAATTCCTAAAAGTATACCTATAAATATTATGTTACTAGTTAGCAAAAAACAAATTTACAGTGAATCTATATATTTTTAAATTTGCGATAATCCTGCGATAAAGCAATAAATATTTATATGGTATCCTAGCTTTTCTGCTACACCCATGATAAACTATGTATTATTAATGATTTCTGAACTTCCTTTTTTGAATCCTTTGATTGTTCGATGATCTAGAGGAATGAAGGAGGGAATCCTTTGACACAATCGCACTAGACACAATCGCACTAGAAAAAAATCATTAAGGTCGTGTCTAGGAAACTCAATGACCAATAAAACAATGTAATATAACTATATTCAATAAAGTGACTATGTATTTAGATAACAAAGTGATTGTGTATTAACGTCTTGCTGTAGAATCAATCTAAAAACCATTTATTCCAACTGATTTAACAACCGCACTAAACACTTTAAAAAATGCAGGCATTAATTAAGTTTCTATGAAGAGAAAGAGATCCAAAGTTCAATTGTTAGTAAAGAGACACAGAAAGCCTTCATTTTTTGAAAATCCTCCTGATGATCTATTTCCCATGCTGATTTTCTGTTCTCCAAAAGTATAGACTATTACGATAAACTTTAAAGAAAAGGGAAAATTAACTTCATCTATAAAAATAAGTATGTATATAAAATCACCTACTTGCAACTTTTCTCACAAACATTTTTATTCTGCGACCTGTTAGACTATTACAAAGTTTGTATCGGAAAGATGTTTGGTTAAAATTTTAGATATTGTCATAAATATTTTTCATTACTTTATTTAAGGCTTATTGAATTCAAAACACTCATATGAAGGTTGATTTTGAAAGACTTCAAAAAATATTTCCTGAATAATTTATTAACTTTGATTTTGAATGTTGTTCGTCCTTTGCTGATTTTTTTTAGGTAAAAAACTTATTTCTTTAAAATGCTTAATAAGCCGTTCTATGCTGCGACGATGCGGTGGTTCATTACCAATTTCTTACAAAAGTGAATCCTAATGAAAATAAATGAAGTTTAAATGTATTTCAAAATGTAATGCGCTTATTTGTGAGTAATATTATTTTGATAAAAAGTAAATCTTGTCTTAATTTCATAAGTATACAAATTGTTCTCTGTTCCTTGGGGAATTGTGAATTTATATATAATTGTAATTTCAAAATCAATTTGTTTTATCCAAATAAATCAATTTTGAAATTTGTACTGTGATATTCCTTTTCATTCAATACACAATTCATTAATAATTCTTTTATTGATTTGAAAAATTCCTTTCAACAGAGGAGCAATCTATGAGTTCTCTTCTATTGATATGAATTTCTGTTGAGTCAAAAACTTCAGTTTAACATTTTCTATTGATAGGATAAATTCAAAAGTAAATTTAACGTGATAAAATTTAAATCATTGAAAAATGTTTTAATGTAAAATATTCTTAAAAAGAATAAAAAGTAGGAATTAAGGATAATTTTTTATGAAAAACATGTTTATTTTTTCAACTCAGTCCAAATTTACCTTATTCATGTACAAATTAATTGTAGAAATCACCATCAAATAACAAAATATTAAAAATTAAAGGTTTATTATTATTATTATTTGATGAATTGAGTATTCTGAAACCATCAAAAATCAAGTTTACTTATAAATATATAACTTAAAATTTAAAAAAGCTTTACATCATTCACTTCATATTTGTTTCTATATTTCAATTATTCTCATTGTTTATACATGAATAAAAATACCATGTGCTACATATTTCTTGAGAAACAAAAACACATTACTCAGAGAAATTTTACTAAACTAATCAATAATTAGAAGAATTCTAAAGGTGAAAATTATCATTATAATCTCTATGTATTGAAAGTTAAATAAGCTCCATAGAAAAAAAAATTCTATAATTGAGAAGTTTTTTTCTGAAGACACAAAATATAAGTTATCATAAAATAGTCTACTTCAAAAAGAATGAGATACCCAACTGTCTACCTTAATAAATTTATGGTTTCCACTCAACATTTCTCAATAATAAATTACTTCTATAAATTATGTTCCTGCAATTTAAAATTCTATAGTTTAAACTTTGTCAGGGATCAATTACTTACAAATATGACCTGTAATCTAATAATACTGTTTTTATACATTGTTATTTTTCTTTTTTCGAAAGAAAAGATAAATTATCGCTACACAATAACTTCATGAAATAAGATGAAACTCCAGGAGCATTAATCATATATTTTTCTGTTTTCATTTTGTAATCTGAATTGTTTCTGCTTCACTTGTTTTTATTCAATTTCGATGTGATCAGTGCTTATAAAATAGTTTTTGGAATGTCTCCAAATCCATACCCTATTAGTTCCCAGCGACTGAATATGAGAGTATGATAAATAACATTGACAAAACGATATTCATTTAGTATTCATCAAGACTGTTTACTCAAAAATTGATTGGTTGAAATAAAATATATTGAAATTGAAATGTAAATGTTATTTCTCAGTTATAATTTACTTATATTTTGTGATGTACGTTACAATTTCAACTATTGATAAGGGATTAGAAACAAATTCCATGCTGAATGCATGCCCAATTGACTGATTTTCTCAGTCATTTCCCACTATTTTTAGCATATTCACAAAATGGGAAATTTAAGATTTTCTCATCTTGTGAAATAATTTTCTCCATTTACTTGGCTTATATTATTTATCTTATGAACACCCCAATTACATCTTGTGTTATGATAATTTAAGTGTAAACTATAGTCTATCTCATAATAATAGTATTGATGACTGCCTGTTGGATTATTAGGAAAATTAAGAAAGAAATATAACATCTACGTGTCATATATTTCTGGTTAATGTGCTTTAAAATTACAGAATTTTGGATAAAGCTGAGAATATATCTGAAATTCCGATCAATTTACAATGTGCTGTTCTGTTGCGATTTTAAAAATATGATTATACTTTGTTTCTCTTTGATAGATTATCTAAATTTATAGTTTTAATTAGTTTTTGGTTAATATTGATTGAAAAATTCTCTGCACATTTTAATTTTAATAAAGTATTAATTTATATAAGTTAAAAAATAGATTTTTATATAAGTTTCAGATGATTTTAAATCTAGAAACGTTGAAACTGAAACAAATTTATTATATTTAATACAAAGGTATTTACATTTAATACTAAATAGAAACTAAAATAATATAAAAAAAAAGAATTCAAAATAATAAATATTCAATATACATTAAACAGTTTTCAGCACAATAAAAAATATTATGAATATGGTTATTATGATAATATTATTATGCTTAAATTACGAACTTATACATACTTTTAAGTCAAGCAAACATTGTTTTTTAATTTGCTATTTCACAAAAGTAATTACTAGTGTTAAAAATATTAAATATATACATTTTTTATTCATCCCAACATTAACTAAGATATAATCTCATAAAATATTTTCGATTAACATTTAATTAAGCATTCAATAGTGAGTTTGTAGTATTTATTTCACATTGTATCTTGCTGAAGTAATTATTAAATATTCGTTTTTATCAGTTTAAATTACTTTCAGTAATTTAAGATGCTGTATGTATCCTAACAGAAAAAAATCTAAAAGTATCTCATAAAATTCTTCCAATTTGCATTTAACACATTTCATTACAGTACTACACCAATCATTGAATATCTGAAAACCAAAGCGAATAATGATTCATAAAACTGTATATATATATATATATATATATATATATATATATATA
>JAPDSC010039258.1:543062-574104 GCA_026290005.1 Latrodectus geometricus
TATATATATATATATATATATATATATATATATATTATATATATATAAGTTATTAAATGTAATAATAAAGGAGTATGTGTAAGTGAACACTTTTTACATTGATAGGAAAAAATCTAAAATCAGTTTATTGAGATTTTTTTTTACATTATAGTTTTTTTCAAGGTTTTGAAGCAAGTCATGAAATTGCCAGTAGTGAAATTTCTTTTAATCTAAAGTTAAAATTTTTTTCATCCAGTTGCGTTATGTATTTCCAGCCCTTTGATATAGACAACATTTATGATGAAAACTCTATTCTAAATATTCTATCTAGAAAATATATCATTAAAAAGTTAAAAAAAGAATAAGAGATCTAAAGTTATTCAGAAGAATTTCAGGAATTTTCAAGCAGATTAATTAATTAAAATATATTCAATATTATCTAAAATAAGAATAAAATTAAATAAACAAGGTTTTTCTTAATCTAGGTTAGTTGTATAGGGTATGAAAAATATAATATTTTTTCCAAATAATCATTCAATGTGTATTTCAAGCTATGTAGTAAAACCAATTACTTTCTACTACTCATCTTATAAATTTCAAAAAGATCTTGAGTGTAGTTTTTATTTTCAAATTAAAAGGAATTTCTCAATATTTGCTTCGTGAATAATTATTACTTATTTTCAAGTGTTAAAATGGTTTTACGCTTAACAGATAGATGTACATTTCAATAAAAATTTAATTAAAAAATCTATGTAATATACTAAAATATTTTCTTTAATTTAAATTTGGAAGTTTTGTAAGAAAATATCTTTATTGCTATACTTTTCAGAATAAATTTGATTTTTTTTATTATTAGTGGTACATATAATGTATTAAATTATTATTGGTACTTATAACGACATAAAATTTTAAAAATTTCCTTCAAATTTGTCTGAGTCACAATGAGTTACATGTTAAATTGTTTGTCTTTAAGAATTTTTTTATTCATAATTAAATCTTAGTTAAATATATAACCTATTTTTATTTCTATTAATAAAGTTCCTTAGGAGCCAACTAGTTCAAAAGAGGCTTTAGGGAATCAAAGAAAACATAATAATCTCATCTTAAGAATCAAAACCGATCGGGATGCAATGATCTTTTAAATGATAAGTTTGCGTATAAGCAAAACAAATGGATTTTTTTTATAAACTGAAACTAAGAGCAGAATAATTTAGCAATAAAAATTCTGTTCCAGCAATTTTTATTACAAGGTGCGCGGTGATTTTCAACACAGATTCATTTATATCTGACATGATTAATGCAGAAAACAGATCTAAAAATCATGTTTGTAAATTCAACTAATAACATGTTCCAATATTCCCCAGGGTAAATAATAAGAAATGCAATGAATTCTATAGCATTTGTTATTTTTTTTATAAATACATGACGTTTGGAAGTGAATAAACTCTTTTGATCTGATGCATTTTACCATAGTCTGATTAATAATAAATTTGATGCATATACTAATAATAACGTATTAAGATATAATATAGATTAATCAATCAAATAGAAAATAATAATTTTTCATACCTAATAAAAAAAAATAATCTTCATTTTTGCAATTTTTAAAATAAAATATGGCTTATAATTATTAACAAATACATAACCTTGCAAAATTCTATAGTTTGAAATTTATTCTTTTACGCTAAATATATAGATAATTTTAATATAGGTCATAAATTGAAAGACAAAACTTCCGTAACGTTTTGAACCAAAACGTTACGGCAATACGTTTTACATTTTATACATATACTCTATATAGTATTAAAATTGTTGTTTTAAAGAGTGTTGAATTAAATAGATTGGGTTTAATGTGATATCAAAAATATTTTTAATTAATTTTAAGAGAAATTATTTTAAGTTAAAAAAGCTGAGCAGAGGCAACCGAACAGCTGGCAGTCTGTCATTTTGTTGCTCTGTACAGGCATAGGTATTTGAAGTGTTATAGCATCGAAATCGAAATTGGTGGTCTCGGTCTCTTGTCTGCTTGAAATGACCATTGAGTGATAAATTCAGCTATAAAGATATAAAAATATAAATTATGTAAATTATAATTTCTGTCAATACAACTCACTTTAACGGAATTCAACAAATCAATGAGCTGAAAACAGAATACATTTTCTAAAGCCATTACTTATTTTACATGGTAAATAAAATTTAAAAAATTGAAATTACAATTTATAATAATGTAAATTTATTAAAAAAAGGTTCCATTTTTGGGCAAAATAATGTGAATAATTTTAATTGAATAGAATAAAACAGTTGAAAAATTATTATCATCCACTATAAAAGAAAATTTGTTTTAATCAAAGATAATATTGTAGTTTTAACGTTAAAGAAAAATATAATGATTAACAAGCATGACAAAGGTTTTGTTTTCAAATTATAAATTATTATACACGAAGGAATTTTTTTTTTCATTTTAACGTATGCCTTAAAAGTAAAATTTATTACATTTGTAAAGATAACTCAAGTGGACAAACCTTTTATTCTTCCCGTGAGCGTAATTAGGTATTTTTTTACATTCTCTCATTTAAAGAGATGATAAGAATTTCATTAATCTTATAGTGCAAATTATTTGTTAAATAATATAAGCTTATATAAGGATAAGTCTTACATAAATGTTAAAAAAGTTTAGCATTCAAAAAGGAAAATAAACTTAAATTATAATCACTCAAGACAAATTAATAAACTTCATAATCCAATTAATTTTTATTTATAGAAAATAAAAATAAAAATAATTAAAGATTATCAGCACAGTCAAATTATTTCATAATATAATTTCTTTTATTTTAAAATTTTTGATAACCAAATCCTATCACATTTTAAAATAATATTTGAGTGTACATTTTGTGTATAGAATTTGTGAGGTACCTAAGAATTTTATCATTCTATAGCTTGGACAAATTTATAAGTGTTTACACTTATAAATTCCAATTATAAATATTTCAGCTGCTGTAACTGTTTTTATACGAACTTGAAATAAAATATCGTGTTATTAGTATGATCCCTGTTGTGTCTATAAATGGGACAGCTACCACTTTAACATCTTCTTGATTTTCTTGAAGAGCTTAGACCATCCATTAGGATGTCTATTTACTCGTAGAATCTCAGATGCTTGCACAGAAGTTGGAGTGGTGAAAAAGTTCCAAGACTTATAAATTTACCTTTCTTTCTACACACTGGTGAACTCATTGAATACCTGGAATTGAAAAAAACTTATTTTTCTTTAATTTTACATTTGAAAGAGTTAGAAATGTTAGTGACTTAAAGACTATGATAGTTTAAAATAATAGTTTAATAATTGAAAGTTTCTGTTTTCAGATAATTTATAGTTTGACCAATAAAAATATATTTCTTTCATCATTAGTAAATATTAAACTTCTAAAGAATTGTTCTTTTAAAGAATTGTTCTTCTAAAGAATTGTTTCAAAGTAATAGTTCTTTTAACAATGTTTGAATCCAATATGATAATTTAAATACACAACATTTCAAACATTTTTTTTTTTTATATTTTATAAAGTTATTTTACAATTCAACCAAAATATCTTTACTAAATTTTTATACGTTTTAGTATTTTAAAAATACTTAATTTTCTACGCAATATAATATGTACAACTGTGAAGTATTAAATGGTAACATTTCCATTTAAAATTTTCATTTTGTGCATTATTTTAGTTTTTTGACAACGGCATTATCATTGATTATTTAATATATGTTATATAAGATAAAATATGAACAAAATATTTAGCATTTATTTCCCTAAATGACATATTTTCTGTAATGTCCTCTAAGGCACCTTATTTAATAGTTTTTAACTTTGTTTAAAATTTGATCTTAGGATGATTAAATTTTAAATAAATGATGTCTTCTTTTAAAAATACAATGAAAACTGCTTAAATACGAACTCGAAGGAGGAAGAATTTACAAATTTAAGTATATTTAAATCACATACTGAATTTAAATGTTGGTGTGTGTGAGAGTTTTAAAAACTAATTGAACTTTTCATTCAGTGAAAAATTAAGAAAAAAAATTTTTGGTGTCTTCTCAGCAGATTTTGAGATACTAAGATGCTACTTACAGTCTTTATAAATTAAAAATATCTATTCAAAGGGATTCTAAATTCTTTTACATTCCCTCATATAAGGAATGATTTATTAAATTTTATTGATAAATTCGTTTTTTTTATTCAAACCTAAAAGAATTTAGTAATTTATTTAATATTTTTTTACACAAATGCAGCGTCTGTTACAAAAAATAAGAAAATTTGATTTGACAATAATTTATTTAATATATAAATAAAAAAGTTTAACTTTAAGCAACAAAATAAAATATTCAACATATGCTTTTTAATAAAAAGTCATAAAATTAAAATTTGAAACTTTGTGTTGGCCACCAGGGCATAAAATTTGTGAAGCAAAAATATTTTGGAAAAAAGAAATATCCAAACGCAAACACTACCAATGTTTGATCATATTTTTTTGACAGTCGCCATTTTCCACTCTCAACTACTTCTTCGAGAGTAACAGGTTTCGTTTATTTTCGTGACGTATCTTCATATTTTATGCACAGACAAAATTTTAAAAGACGTGCTTACTATTCGCAGCTCTTTTTCCCTTTCATTTTAATCTCATTCCACTTAAACGAATAAAGTTCGAGGCATTGACTCTGCACTTTTGCTTATCCAGAAAATCGATGCTGATGAAAACGAGATTTCATTCAAGAGAGGTCATGTTTAATGTTTAAATCATTCGGAAGAAGTGAAACAATGTAAAAAACGATAAAATGTATCTTTTCCAAAAGCAATCGTTAATCGACTCAATTTATCTCTGACTGTCGTGAAAGAATTTAAAATGTCTTTAACACAATTCTTCACCTGAAACTGCGAGATAACACTATCTACATGAGAAAAGAAAATCAATTAAATCGTAAAATAACCATGTATTTGTTTCTGAAGGTTTAAATTTAAATCCTTGAAGATTTTATGCTTATTTTAAGCAATTCCATTAAAGCTACTCTCTTTTACTTACATCTAAGAAATGAAAGGATGTCAGAAATTTTATTTCGTTACTTAAAATTTTACTAATGTAATTTGTAAATGAAATGAGACATAATTAATTGGGATAATAGTTTTTACTATTTAAGTATACATCATAAAAAATAACGATCTGTAATAAAATATTAGACTAAACTAAATTTATTTCCTTTTAAGAAGTAACGTTGAGATTGTAAAGGGAATGGGAGTACAAAAATATATAGGTTCCCTCTGCCAAATAAATTAAATCAGACTGACATTAATTTATTTTATTATTGGAGTCCATGCTTTTTTTTACTCGAAATATTTATATCATGATATTTAATGCTCTATTTTGCTTGATATGTAATTCTTTTATTTTAGAATATTATGATTACTAATTTATTTAATTATATACTGGTTTTATGATAATTAAATTTAAATATTTGTTATAATTAACATTAGTCTTTTATAAAGTTATAGAATTAATGAAATTCAAAATATCCATAAAAACATAAAATAATTCACATCAACTACTTTAAAATGGGCTACCTTAAAACTTTGCTAAGTTTTATAGTTTTTCTGAGAATGTGAAAGCTTCCTTTGATTTTAAGATTAATTCATGTGTTTTTAAATTATTTCATTTTCAAACTTGTGAGTTTTTATTTGCTATACATTTTTTTTAATTATTCCTTTATATTTTACAACATAATATTTAATAAATAGAAAGGTTACGGGGCTTTCAGTTTAAGAAAACATATGTTCGGTTCTCATCTCAAGCAACGAGTACATCTCAAAGCTTATTCAAACCATTAGGTGTAGATTTTAAATATATCTCTAGGACAACTAACATTAAGAAAATATATTTTAATTAACATACAACTATATATCAATAAAATAATATTCCAACATATTTCATTGACTCAGAAATTGTATAAATCAGTTCTATGTTGTAAACTTGAATAGTTAAAGTATTCAATGCATATTTATAATAATTAATTATTTTTTTAACAAAAGTATTATTAAAACTCCGCTATTAATTATTATAATATTAATGTATATAAAAAAATTACTTTTATTTATTTTTTAAATGTATTGTAGAACTTGAATTTAATAAAAACATCTTAAAGAATACTAAGTATATTTGAATACAAAGTTCCGTTGAACATTGTTTTCGTTAAAATTTTATGCTAGTCATACAGAAATAAAAAATAGTATTGTTACATTTTCTTATAACTTTGTTACTTTATTTCATACTTCATTTATAAACTCAAATTTCTATTAGATATAATTATCCTTAATCACTTACTTCTATTTTTCCCTGTAGGAATATAGTTTTATAACCAATATAGTGATGTTTCTTATAAATAAATGGAAAATTCTTTTATGGAATTTTAAAAAAAGAAAATTATTCTTTCATTAAAATTATTATGTCAAAAATAAAGCAAGTACAAAAAGTAGACTGCGTGACTTACAGTTATGAGGTAGAAGTGAAAAATTTATTTAATAAATTTTCTTTTCAAATAAAATAAATTCATACTTCTAATAATTAGTATTTTAAATTGTAATTTTTAAATTTCTTATTATATTTACATCTAAATTAATTTATTTAAATAATAATTTTAAATGTATTAGATAAAAAAATTAAAATACCAAAATATAGTAAAGGTTACTGCTCTCTAAAAATAGCAATATAATCTTCATCCAAAATTTGATAAAATGCTTTCAAATTTATTATTATACAAATTCATCTAAAGTATAATTTGTCCAAATTTAATAACTATATATCACAAAAATGATAAATTTTGCTTAAAATGATTCTAGAGAAGTAAATCTTAATATATAATTAATGGAATCCTAATATCTACAAAGACATTAAGATTCTATCAATTATATATTAAGAGTTGACTTCAATAAACACATTAAAACAGACTCTGGATATTATTTCTGGTTTACAAAATAATTATTCATTTGTACAAAAATTATACAACTTAAATCATAATGAAACCTATTATTAATGAAATTTGAATGCTTTTGTAAGATAGATTTTTTCCTTTAAATTCGTTATTGTATTTTGAAGTAAATTCTCTTCAGAACTTAATTGCCTTGCTATTTTTTTATTTATGGAATAAAACATATTGTAATAATCCTCATTATTATATAAGTATACTCTTAAAATAAGATGAAAGATATTAAAAACTGTAATTAAATTTGAAGCTAATTAGAAATGTGTATGTTCTCACAAAAATTTACAAAATTTCCCTCGTAATCAATATACTGGCATGTGTTATTAACTAAAGCAGAGCTTATGAATTCTGAAAATAATTTATACTTATTTGACCTCTCACCTTAAAACAATTAGATATTCGTCTCTTACCCCACCAAATTTTTTCTCTTTTGTGTTAATTCCCGCCTGATTGACCCTAACAAAAACTTTTCCCGATAAAATGATCGATTAAAGTCATTGATTTTTCCCCGCTCAACCAGCACAAAAACCATTTAAAGGTCATTTAGACGTACGTTCTCTTTTCTTAATTATACCCTTCAAACAACTTAAACATTGTTCTTCTTAGCGTGACAGAACGAGTAAACAAGATTTTCTAGCTAATCGCTATCTACTCTAGTTACCAGCTTTTTTTCCCTACCAGTTTAAGAGACGACCATCTATTTATGTATAAATTACCTAACTGAAATCTGACTAAAAATGAGATAATTTACTGATTAAATCAATTCCGAACTAGAAAATTTCTGCACTAATTAGCGAAACTTCTCTCCTTTTATACTTTCTGAAGCTGAGAGAAATTTCACATGGAAGGTTCAATGTTGGGATAGCGATATCTATTCTTCATGAATTATGCATCAACTTTTCTTGTCTTCTGCACGCAAAGTGAACTCTCAATTTGCTATGAAATAATTTATCAATCCTTTCGTTTGAATATATATATTTTTTCTTCTTTAATGTAATATGTTTTTCTTTCAAATCATTTGGATGTACCAGGTGGTTTTGATGCTAAAAAGATTCCCAAATTTATTAATGATAACGGAGGTGGAAAGATAAAATCTCATTGAAGTAATTCCATATTATTAGGTAGCAGTCACGTTCAAGTTTGACAAAAGTAAACGAATGATTGAAACGCAAATGGCTTTATTTACATTTTCTGTTCTATTATTAAAGTATTTCTGGAAAAAATATTAAGTTATTTATAATTATAGTTTTTTCCCTTATTTTTTTATATGTTTAATAAAGGTCATTTTCTTTTTTCTTTTTTCTTTTTTTTTTTTTTTTTTTTACATTTTCTTCTTGTTTAATAAATAAAGGCACCATACAATAAATGAATTAATTGGTATAATGATCTCTTTATTTTATCTAACGAATATTATATATAATATAATATACAAAAAAAAACTTAAATTATTTAAATGGATTTGAATTTAAATTTAGCTATATCAGTTTCTTATATTTTTATTAAAATATTACATACCTTATTAAAACATCCATTTAAAAATTAAAGATTTTAAAATGATATAGAGATTTATTATTTCATATAAATGGTTCACTTACAATTTTTAAGGCATAGCCATTCAATCAATTGTATCAAAGTATTTTCAATAGTGAATGAGTGGATAATCATAGATTCAACTATTACAAATTATTTTTAATCAATAAATAATATTCATAGAATGTTTCATTAAGTTTGATTCCTTGGGAAAACATGTATTACCTGGTATTTTATATGTGACATAATTGAAAATTATTATTTTCATTTCTAATATAAGTACACTACAATAGAGTTTTCATTTCTAATATAAGTACACTACAATAGAGTTTTTAAGTGAAAGTTCCTAAATTTAAAATATTCACAATTTCAAATAATATTTCATAAGTAATATAAATTTTTATTCAAAGCAAGTATGGCGAATATATCAGATGACAATGAATATTTTTTATTTTTAATTTTTTTTATGAATACGCATATGCCAGTATCCATAGTGCGAGTACATATCCTTTAATTTCTTTAACTATGTATACAATAAATTACGGACAAAACAGAAGGTTACTAAATTAATAAACTATTTGTTATACATGTTGCTTTATTTATATATTAAATGTTTGCCAGTAAATTCTGAGGTTTAACTATTCAAGTTTAGCAGAGTGCAATTAAAGCTCATCAAGCTGAGCCAGCGAGAATGGAGGAATATAAAATAAGGCCTGTGGTGGGCAAGAGACATTCGGAATTGAGCTTCTCTTATTTTAATTCTATCTCTGTACGACTCTCAAAAGAACTCTTTAAGAAAATCTCCCGTTTTAGAAATAGAACCAGATGCTCCTCAGAGGAAACTTTAGCAGTTCCCGCCATTCATTGATATTCAAAAGAATCTGAATGTATTTCTCGCAGCATTTATTGATTTGTACCATTTTAAAAGTTTTCCAAAGTTCTTTCTCAGTAAAACGGAATAAATGCATCTAGTCCACTTCGCATGACTAGGCACTTACAGAGAAGACAAGAGTGCGCTCATTGTTCGTTGAAATGGATAGTTGCCACATTCTTGCATTAACTTCTCAGCTTTCTTCCTGAAGAAACTTGTATTCGCTCAATCTATTACAAAACACAATAACAGTGCGGAATTTATACAACAACATAACAGCTAAGTAGTTGAGTATTGTTTGAACAGAGAAATAACAGAAGTTCCATGTTATAGAATATGCTGAACATAGGGGCGAGGAAAATTAACTAAATGATCAATAACTGTAATTTAACAATAAAAAATTTAACAAATTAGGATTCTTTCAAGTTTAAATACTAAATATTTTAAATTTATTCATTAATAATATTTCTGAATATAATTTAACCCAGGAAACGAATTTTTAATAGTCTATGTATAAAGAAATTATCAGCTAATTAACTATAAAATTATTATTGTGAATTCTCTAGAAGATGTTTTTAGTCATGTTAAAAATAAAATTTTTTATTCAAACTTTATCAATAAAATAATATAATGAAACTATTATTTCTATTAAAACAAATTCAAAGAAATAAAATATAATACATTAAATATGCATACATATTTATATTTAAGCATTTAAATAATAGATATTATATTTTTCTGTTTTTTATTTTGTGTTTATTTTAATTTAGAACCTAACTTAGAAATATCCAAATTAAAGTTATAGATTTTATATTGAAAATTTTCCATATATATATTTAAGATTAATGATTTTACAATTTATATAAAATAAAAATTATTCAATCTGTAAGTTAAATATTCACAAGCAGAGTTTTTGAAAATATAATATTATTTAAATCAATGTAGGTAATAAACTAAATTCCATATAATATCACTATTTATTTCTGTGCATGTAGAAAAATAATGCAAATTTAAAACAAATTTTGTAACATTAAAAAGTTTGAAAGTGCAGTTGTAATTAAAATAACTTTTAAAATAATTAGAAATTTTCTTATTTCTAAATATATAAGTTCGAAAAAAGATTTCTTGATTTATTATTAAAATTATTTGGTATTTTTCTTCCTTATTCTAAGCTAAATGTATATTATTCTATAGAGCATATTTTTAGAAATTGATGAAAGTTATGTAAAAAAACTATTCATAATATTTTATCTCATAAATTTATGTTTTCATAAAAGACGTTATTTAAAATAAATATATAAAATTTCTTTAATTTAATTTTTTTGTTGTCAGTTATTTTTCATTTTTTTAAATTTTTCACACTTCTTTTTAAGTCAAAATGTGAATCAAGTCTCAATCGTTCAAGCTACAAACATTTTACAAATAACAATTTCTCTTCCTTACGAATATTTTCAATTAATTGTGTAAAATTATTTCCGACACAATTGGCAATAACATAACTTTTTCAGTTTTATCACGTAATGCTAAATTAATAAATATCAAGTGAAATTTTTTATTTTCATTTACATTGAAATTGAAGTAAAGTTAAATTTTAAATCTGTTTTTACTATCAACAATTCATTTAAAGAGAAAGTAATTATCAATTTACAATAAACCTTGCATATTATAGTTTTAAACTTTAGTCTCTTTGCAGATACACACTCTCTTCCTTAACTTTGGTATTGCTGTGTGTTACTATTTGTAAACACATCTCTTTAAAGTATTACTATTTTCTAACAAAATTATTGTTTTTGAAAACTTTGAAATATGAGAACCTTAAAATAGATACAATTCAGTTTGAAGTTTCATATCAGAAGTTCTCGAAACAATCATCATAGAGAAAGAAGGTGATTTTACACGTAGCCCTCAAAAAGATATATCGGTGAAAGAAGTTCTTTTTTTCCTCTTCAGAACTTATTCTCGCGTAGATCTAACGAAAGGGGGAAGATGATGACAAAGAGGGTTCGGATCACTTTCTGTGGATCCATTAGTAAATTGGCTTGATCTTGATTTTTCCAAACTTGATCTTTTCCTTGACCCAATCCCGAAAGTGTAGTCCCTTATCATCTTGCATGGAAACCATGAGTGAAATCCAACCGCACCACAAGTAATACTTTTCATAGATTCTAAAAAATAGTAATACTTTTAGCACATTATATATTTAGCAAATTTACAGATTTCTTTCCATATTAAATAAAATATTTTTATGTAATTTTTTGGAGTATAGTGTAAATATTAAATTTTAGGCTTTAGATGATCATTAATTCAAAAAAGAAATATGTATATAATTACTAGAAAAATGTCTTGCACTTTGTAAAATCATATTTTCTCAAATTTAATTAATATCAGCTTTCAGTTAAGTTGTAAGGGCATTGTTTTTATAAGTGTTTTTGTTAATATCCTATAAAATAAAAGTAATAATTCCTGCCATTAAAATATTGCCTAGTCATCATTAAATATTATGTATATTATAAGGAAGATAATACACATAGAACGCGAAATCTATATACTATGTAACAATGATGTGTAAAGAAGTGTAAATTTGATAAATTTTCTAAAACTCTTCCATAGATCGTCTAAAACTTAGCAATCTTATCGATTTTTCAAAAATCAGATTAATAGGTATATTAAAATAAAATAATGTAAAAAAATCATTGTAGTATATTATGTCTTAGAAAATTATTATGATTAGTTTAAAGAACATTTATTTTTAAAAAATTAAATATTAATTTAAAATGAACTGTACATTTTAGAAATCAGAGTTATTTACAATTTGGATTGTTATCCTTTTGATTAAAAACATCCTGGTTTTGGCTTGAGTTCAAGATTTATAAAATCTTTCAACTTATTTTGTTGCAAAACATTTTTAGGACATTAAAAATAATGATACCTATACATATTATATATGTTTGTAGTATAAAATGAAACTAAAAATACAACTTTATATATCTATTTTACGATTGTTGCGTGAATTTAAAATTTTAGCTTGTCTAAAGAATTTGATTCAGACAAACTGCCTCAAATCATTCTTAGTAAATAATTTTTTGGAAATGCTGTACGATAAATCATGTAATTAAAGTTGAAAGAGTGTATAAAAAATATAAGTGCTTTGCTAATTTTCAAAAATCTTCTCAAATCAGATTTATTTATATTGTTCAATAAAAAATGTCATATATAATACTATTTCTCTCTTTCTCTCAATTAGCAAGCATTAAGAAGACTTTTCTGTAGTTTGAAATTGAAAGAGTATAAAAAATATGAGCTGACTAATTCATTTTACATACTTTTTCGTTACTAATTTTTTATTTGATTTAAAAGTTAAATTTAAACTATTAAAATATTTATGATATTTCTATGAAAAATAATATAAAAATTACTGTATAAGAAAATGTTTATGTTATTTATATTAAACTTGACAAATAATATATTAATATTCATACTAAGAAAATATTTTAAAAAATTATGTTCTATCTACTTTTTTAGATAAAAAGCTGAGTAATTTTAAATGTTAAGCTAAAAATTGGACTATAAAGTAATTGTTATATTACTGCTCAGGTAATATCTTCAAAATTGCAGAATTTAAGGGAGAAAAATTCCTTTTTCGTAAAAAAAAGAAGAAGAACGGTCAATTTTATACTTTTAAAAAGAAAAAAGCTTGTAGTTTACATGAAAAATCTTATTTTGCTTGCTTTCATATAAATTAAAGTTTTCAGTTTTTTTTTAAACTTTATAAATAAATTTTAAATTTTTAAAGTGGAGTTCAGTACATAAATTGTTTCCTCAAATAATTCAAACTTCTTGTCACAATTTTCTTGTTTAAAAAAAATAATGAGTATATTCTCAATTTCATTTCATGCACATAGATCATAACCAAAATATTGATTAATGTTTCTTTTTTTATGAGAGATGAGTAGATAAATAACATGATTTAACGAAAATAAAATTTTGAAATTAAAGAGAGGAACATATATTATTGTCTTAACTTCAAAGCATTTAAAAAAAACAATTATAAAAATTTTTATTGCTGAGATTATTACTTTGTATAGTTCATTAGTTTTAAAAATCATCGTGGCATGTTAATACGACAATATTTCTTCGAAAGAAATATTTTGAGTTCTATCCTTGACACTTTCGATACTAACAAATACATGCGCATTTCTGTTTTCTGAATATGCATTTGTCGGTCTGTGTAATAATCTATTTAAAAGCCAAAACGCAGCGCATATTATAGTTAAATGCTTTTTATTGCAATAAGATAAAAAAAATGAATGATCTTCGTAGAGCTTTGTAGATATCAAAGACAAAAAAAAAATCTAAATTTGTATTTCTAAAAGTCAAAAAATAATGTTTATTTATAAAAATCCTTAAGTGTTTCTCATTAAAAGAAAAAAAAAATAAAAGTTCGATTTCCCCCTGTTAATATGTTAGCCACTCATATAACAATCATTTTTACTATTTATAGTTGACTGTACAGATCTAATAAATAATATAAACTGATGATTTAATGAACTTTTTGTTTTATACTTATCACATGTGCTTCAATTTCCATGAATTTTCCAAAACAAAAATCGATAAATTTTATAAGGCAATATCGATCATAAAAATCACTTTAATGTGCTTATAATCAAAAGATTTTCGGAATAAAAATATGTTTTAAATAAATAATGCATAAATCTTACCGCTTTAAAGTTGATATTCTTAAATAAATTGATTGAAACAAATTTTGTTAAAAAAAACTTTTCTTCTTTTATTCTAAAATAGTGTGGTTTGATACAATTTTCTATTGCAAAGAAAGAATGATCTCACACCGCGATGAATGTAAACTCATCTTTTGTCAACACCAAATAATTTTTCCTCCCGTCACATGAAAATATTCATTCATCTTAAAAATAGATTAACTTTTACAATAACTTCAAGTTCTATTTACCGTCACTCCCATAACAAAAGTAAACAACTTTCTTTCTTTTATTTTGTTTTGAGAAAGGGAGTCACTCTTATTTTTCTCCAGGCATACAAATACGAAGCATAAAATTGGCTCTGACGTAAAATTTCCTTCTTTAAGAAAATGACAACGATAGGAGAAACGTAGATTATATATAGCTACTTTAAATAGAAAGGAAGGAATTACTAATTTATTTTACTTCTATTTTTATTCATATACCTCATAAAATCATTGACTAAAAACTGAATAAGTGAAATTGAGGAGTAACTGAATAAGAATTCATTATACAGAATTAAAAATTGGATATCTTTGTTTCCCCTTTCTTCTTGATAATATTTATAATGTATTGTTTTCATGTTTATTGGGATAACTCAAAATACCAGCCCTAGTGATTCCCAGAAAATAAATAGTTTATTCAATAAAACATACAATGTTCGTATAATATCAAATAAATTAATATTGGTCATATCACATTAAGAATAGAAATCCTTCAGCGTAACTTCTATTTGTAAAAAATGCACCAAAAAACGTAATAAATGAATTGATGTTTTTACAAATTTAAATTACAATGTATTCAACAAATGATTAAAATTTCAGTTATTCGGAATGAGAGACACCCTCTGAAGTTTTGTTGAATCTCTATAAAAACTATAATAAATAGCAAGTTGTTAAAAATGCAGTATGGTTATTTTCTGGTAGCAAACAGTAATTTAGACATAACTATAATTTGATAAAAATAAAAGTGGGAAATATTTAAAATAATTACGGAGTGACTGTGGATGAATCATAGGCATTCATGAAATAGGATATTTCCATTATAAAATAACAGTTTGTGTTCATAGTAATTGCAGTGAAGTGATGTGAGATTAGAAACTATAAACTAACAAGGACCGAAAAAAATCAAAACTTGGTGAAAGGCATTAAATAACATGAATGACTAGTGATAGATATCTTGTCCACATAGTAGTAATAAGCCATGAAGGTTTATTTTTAAAGTTGACAGCACATCTCACACCCAAATATACTAGGGCGTCAATAATGGCTGCTGTGACTTGGTTAGGAAAGACGTTTCCTTTATCAGAAAGGAGTCAGTTCAATTTCCAGCTTAACCAAGATCCATCGTGTTTACTAAGGGCAATGTTCTCTGAATTAAATTAATCCTCTGGGGTGGCAGTCAAGTCTTTTTGGTTTTTCTGCTTGATCCCAGATTCTAAATTGCGAAGACACAATCACCTTTTCTCGCTAGCTCTCTCATAATTGATAGACCCGAACTTTGTTCTAGGTACTGAGAAGTATGCTGAAGCTAACAAGGTATTATTATTTGATTCGTCAAAATCTGCTGCATCATTGGATGCTTGTAAGAACTCATTTATAAGTGATTTCCCAGACAAAAACAGTTGACGTCTAATATTGTGATAGCAATATATTTAATAGAGCTAAGTTGCGTAACATTAATTTATTTACGCCTTAAAAAACTTTTTTTCTTAAACCATGAAAGTGAACAATCGGAATTATGGTATAGGGCTTCATTGCGTATTTATCAAAATGTCATCTGCTTCAAATTATAAGTAGTCCCGAAACAATAATAGATACTTCTTCAAAGTGATGATTCCAAAGTCTTTTCCTTCCTTCAAGGCAATTTCTGTGCGGTCTATCAAAAGGCATCTCATTTTGCATCCACATTCTCGAAAAATGTTCAAGTTTTTACTAACACATAACTTCCTCTCTAGCCTGCTTAATAACCAGATTTCCTACACGTGTAAAAATTCTTCTACTTTTATAATTCTCAAGTTTTCCTTACATAGATAAAATTTTGGTATGCATAAAAATAAAATTTAATGATTTTCCTAGAGAGACATTGAAAATCTGTCTGAATCCTTGTAGCGTCGTATATCAACATTTTTTTTTGTAGCACATGGTGGCTAAGCCACTATACTGCGCACAAGTGGCAATAGCAATAATGGCAGCATACCAGATGTCCAAGGTGAATGTTAATTTTGGACGTTTAAGATAGTTTTTTATTTGAAATTTCATTATTTCTTTGTATCAATCAAATTTGAATATTTTTCTAGATTATGTAAATTTTACACATGTAAACTTACAAAAATTTAAATAAAAGAAGGAACTCTTTACTAGAAAATACACTTATATTAATTATATATGTAACACACCAAGTCAACATTTGGAGAGTACCAAGTTCCAGATTCAAGATTTAGTGTAGTACACATAGATTTGATTGGCCCACTGCCACCTTCAGAAGGTATGGAATACTGCCTAACTTGCATTGATCGGTATTCTTCATGGATAGAAGCAATTCCCTTACCCGACATAAGGGCTGAAATAGTTAGTAAAGCTTTCTACAACAACTGGGTTAGTAGGTTTGGTGTCCCTACTCAAATTATAACAGATAGAGGAAGACAATTTGAATCCCAACTATTCAAATGTCTTGCTGCTATATGTGGTGCTAAAGTATCGCATACTACCTCATATCACCCTCAATGCAACGGAAAAATAGAGAGACAGCATAGGATCCTGAAAGGTGCTATAAAAGCACATAACAACATAAGATGGACTGAATCCCTACCTACAGTACTACTTGGTTTGAGAGCTGCCATTAGACCAGACACAAACCACTCAATTGCACAAATGGTGTATGGTTCAAATATCAAGTTACCAGAAGAATTCTTCGACCCACCAACCATCAAAATGGACCAAGAAACCTTTGTCTAACAGTTAAAGAAGTTAATGGAGCATCTGAAACTAGTACCGTCAGCTAGTGTGAAGCAGCAAAGAATATTTGTACATAAAGATCTAAGATCTTGTTCTCATGTTTTTGTGAGAATAGATATAGGAAGTATGTTTAATTGTGTGATTCTGGGTATTTATATAAATGTATCAAATATTATAAACATTTATCCGATTTTATCACCTAATGCATAAAAAGGTCACAACATTATTGATTACAAAATCATTTGTGCTCTTTATTTCATGTCATTGAAAGCATAACACATTGATTATGTAAATATGAACTAGAAGATATTGTATGTATGGATTTATATATCACATTTTGTGTTGTATAATATTTAAATTGTATATAGAGATTTTTTTTCAGCATCAGATTTAAGTAATATGTATTGATCTTTAATTAATATATCTTGTGTGAGTATATTATCAATATATCTTGTGTTTAATTAATCGATCCTGAAATTTCTTTCATATTAGTAATACTTATATAAATTATGAACAAGGATATTTTGATTTAATCCTTATTAACTAAATTATAATGTTTCATTTATAGTATTCATCATTTTAATACAGTGCCCATAGTAGAATACAATATTGAACTTAACATTGTATTTAATATATATCTATAATTCAACTTCTCCTGCCATGATTATCTGATTATCGTAACTCAGTTACTGGTGAGGGAGTAATGTAAGGACAAGTTATTGTTATTATTGCCACTAAATGGCTGCACCTGTCAAACAGCTTTCTCAAATTGATGGAATGATGTCTGACAGGATATAAAGAAAAGAAATTAATTATATTTCCTAAAGTAATAAATGTTAAATTTATTTTATTCAAAAGTAATTAATTATTGTTAACTTTTGTTATAATTGTAGTAATTTATATTTCAGTTTTATGTAATTTTACTTTGATATCTTTTAACTGTTTATCTGAATGTTAACTGGAAACCGAACTGTACTTGCAAAAAACGTGTTGTTTTTTGAGCGCCATGTTTGTCGCTTCGCTGATACGATCGATACTGTATGCTTAATAAAATGTCTATTAGATGCTGAACCTTGTTGAGTTATTTTGAACACCGCGCAACCTAACAAACTTAATACAAATGTACAACACCTCTAATAAAGTATTTCTATCATTACAATGCTTCTTCCTTTGGCAACTTTGATAAAGAAATGTATGTTTCTAAATGTGTTATGAAATCTATTACAAATATAATAGTTGTTTGAATTTTAATAACTCGGAATAAATGTAACAGTTATTTATGAACTCTAATGGAAAAATGCATTTCTTATAAAACACATTTTCTATTTGATATAGCAGTGTTTTTTATTTGATAATTTTATTTTAATTTTGAGTTGAATTTATCATGTATATTTGTCAAATTTGTCTCATAGTTATTGAGTATTTATATTCTTTGAGTATTTAATATAGTTTAAATGCTTTGAAATAATTTAACATGTAAAAAAAAATATTGTTTTCGTAGATAAATATTTGTAATTTATGTCACAAGTGCTTAGTTGCCAAAAATATCTGCAAATAATAATTTACCTTGAGCCATACACCAAAATAAAGTACATAATTCTTTGAGTTTTCCTCAAAAGTGATTATTTGACTTAATCTCTTTCGTTACCTACATATTATAAATTATAATTTGCCAGTATTAATTAACATGGAAAATATAAAAAAAAACTATATATTGATTTTTCTAAAATTAATTTTTAATATTTCAGAAATAAAAATTTATTTATAATTAGAAAACTTGATATATTTTTTAAATAATTTTATGTAAAAAAAAATTCAAATGATTTTACCAAGAAATGCAAATTTTTTGGACTTTTAATAATTATGAAACCTTTCTCTCAATCTCTTTCTCTCTCAACAAGGGATATTTTATCCAACTTGCAGCACGGTAAGTTTTTTTTTTTTTTTTCTGCTGCATGACAACCGTTAAGTGCATGCATATGAAAGGAAGTTTATTGTAGTCACCTTCATTTCCCTTAGCACTCGTGCTTTCCCCACGTTCCTATTTACACATAGCTGTAGTCAGATAACTTTTTGTCTGACTTTGTAAAGGAACGCATCTTCACATGCTCCAAAAACCAACTGTTAGTACTATACTTTAACTCACGATACTTGAGTATTTTTGAACCCCGCACTTCACATCTGTGTACTTTTCTTTTGTTTGTTCCTAGCTTATCACCATTCGGATTGAAATTTGTCATCATTTTTTATTGCTTTCTTTTCACCTCTGAGACCATTTATATTCCACAATATTTTTTTTTTTATCTTTCTTTACTTTTTTGTAGATGAAATCTTGGTCTATCTTGAGTAAGGCAGTTGAGTGACTGAGTCAATATTTGCAGTTATTGTTTGTAGTCTGTTTGAGTTTTAGGTTTGCTTGTGCTTCAGCTTTACTTTTCTTCTTTTTCCCATTTATTTATTCATTTGCTTTTCCTGAAGTTTTATCAGATAGTAGTTTACTTTTGGGAAACTTGTTAACATGAATACGTATTTAAAGATTAACATCACCTTGTTTAATTGAGATCACGATAGTTAATTGCAAAAAGAGAATAAATTTAGCAAAATAAAATTTAGCAAACGAAAACAACTAGTGGAAATACAAATTGGTCTAACATTTAATCAAATTTCATGAACAAAACGTTCGGACTGATATTCTTAATGTACCTTTAATGTTCTTTATGAAAACATTTGATATTTTATCAACAGTGCAATATATAATGACACCTTTATTTTCGTCAATATAAGTTATAGATTTATTATAAAAATACTAAAAATATTTGAGTTTCATTTAAATTATAAATTTCCTTTCTTACATTTTTGAATGAGAAATATTATAAAGGATCGTATTTTCAATGTTATAGAATTTTTAATATAAAATGTTTGTCTACTGCACAATTCTCAAAAAGAAAAACTTTTTATCAATGAATATAACACCGCTTTGAAAAATGTACTCATCAAAAAAATTTATTCTCTATATTAATATACTTCATTACTTAAAAAAAGATAATGCTATTTATTATTCAGATTAATTCACGCAAACAATCAATCTTTTACTTCATGTTTTTTTTGTTATTCAACAACTAAAAATCATTATCATAAATAATGCATCACCTATTGTTTGGTGGTTACCTTACATTGAAAGAATGTTTTTATAATCAACCATTTCAAAATCTAAATTGTTTTAATAATTCTATTAAAATATGATTTATAAATAATAATTTTAAAAAATTTAATTATTTTAAAATCTATGGGAGATATTTTTGTGTCGTAAGTATTGTTTTTTAGAGCATATGTGAATGAATTATTTTAAATACTGCCTTTACAAATTAATATTACAAAGAAACACTTGATTTTTTATTTCAGTCTAAACACTTTTCAGAATTTTTTTTCCCCAACAATAAAAATTTTAAACTTTTTGAATTGTTATGCTTAAAGAAAAGCTTAAGAAAAGATAAATTTGAATCAAGAAATTTTTTGCAAAGTTATCTTAATAAAATTTTGCTTTAAATATTTATAAAAATATTACGAAATTGCTGCATTATAAAAATTCTTATCTAATGTAAAGATAAAGTTAAGCTTATTTATTTTCCAAAAAATTATAGGAAACATGTTTAAAAAACATGTTTCCTATAATTTTTGTATAATTTTTGTATTTTATTAAAAATAAAATGAACGATCCATAAAAAATATGAAAATAACATTCATTAAATAGTTCAAGATACATATACAACATTCACTAAATTAGGATTTAGGATCTGTAAATAGCCGAAAATAAATATGTAAAATTTTCCTTATATCTTTTTGTCAAGTAATTTATTTCTATCAGCACATTTTTACCAATTCGTTCTGCAATGCTACAACGAAAAATGAATGAACCTGGAAAATATGTAAGTAAAAATAAACCGAAAACTTCCAGACACTCCAATGACAAGGTCATGCCTGCCGCTATAACCCCCGGCAACAATTACGGTGAGTTTTGCACCCCAGATCCTACATTCTCCGCGGTGCCCCACTAATTAGAGGTCTAGGAGGTCACAGGGGTGGAAACCATCTCTAATCGAGGAGAAAAAAAGCAACGAAAATCACGCCTTCTGCTTTCTATTAACACCATATTCCCTGCAACCATGGTGCAGAATTACGCGTTGAATATTCAATCCCAAAACCATCATTGAATTTTACTCCTCCTCTTTCCCTAGTGAGGCATTGTATGCATTTTCCCACTACATGCTTATAAAAAACTTGAATGTAAACATTCCTCCTGGGTGGTATTTTTTGTACTCTCTCCCTTAATAAGGGCTCTATTTGTTTGCGAATAGAAAATACAATCTACTTGAAATTCAGAATTATATAGCGGGAACTTCTACAATTCAAATTTTCTGGTACCTTAGTGACAACAGTCTTTATATGTGAGAGTCTTGATCATTGCTGAAAGCTTCTAAGTATGAGTTATTTATGTAAGTTATATATAATAGAGCTAAAACGTATAGCAATTCATAATCATATTTATTTCTTTACTTTACCAAAAAAGCGTGAGTTTATTTTCTTTTAATATGGATTCTAAATTTATTCTTCAATAATTTGAACAAAATAAATTCCTGTAAAATTAATTTTTGGGAATTTGAAAAATATTATTTTTTCTTCAATTTTTTAAACTGATTTCCAAAAAAATGTAGCTTTTTAATTTCACTTTCCTTTATTATATTTCATTTCATTCATTACAAGGAAATAAAAATATATAACTTTTATTACTTTTCGACATCAAAATTTTAGTACCACTATTAAAATAAATACACTTAAAAACATCATTAATCAAAATGTTGAAAAAATTAAACGTTAATCATGAAACAATTGATGATGATAATGAGGATTAGCAATTGTTTTATTAAAGAAACAATCCATAATATAAAATTTAGAAATTTTATACAACTTTTCTTAAATTATTGAAATGAAAAATTTAAACTAAGACAGTTAAATAGACTGCAATCAATGCATGTACTTTACAAATATAAATATTTGAAAGACACTCATCAATTTAGAAAACTGAAAATAGAGAAGTTTTAATTTTTTTTTAAATTCGACATCATTTAAATAGCTAGAAAAAGAAGATATCTTAAATTTTATGCCAGACGAATTCATACTGCTTATTAAAAATGCTATAAATACTTATTCAAAATATAATTACAATAAGTACTTAAATTTTTAGTTTTTACAAGCTGTTTTGCTCCATTTTTGAAGTTGAAGTCTTTTAATGAATAATTAGTATTATACCGTTATGAGTAAGTATTAATATTATATTAATATATATAATAAATAACATCTCGTTATGTGTAAATAAATTTTCATTTATAAGGCAATAAATATTTTATCAAATATTTATTCAAAATATGTATTATGTGCTCAAACATTTCAAATAATTTCTAAATGAATTAAATAAAATAATGATAAAGAAAAAATAGTGCATGGATCCAAACTGATGACCCAAGCTAATTTACAAAATTATTGAAACTATATAAATTCATATTCAAAAATGTAAAAATAAGTTTATGTTTCTTATCTATATCTTTAGTGAATATGATATGCATTCAATTCAAATTCTTAATTTAATTCAACTTTCGTGTAAAATTACAAGGGGAATTTTCTAAAGAATGTCTGTTACTTTATGTACAAAAATTTTCTATTTGCTTCATTTGCTGTTCCACTTTTTTTATTTGTTGTTTCTTTTGTTCTCGTTTCAAGGAAATTAATTTTCTTAATATTCATGTATTAAATTTTTAAGTTTGTAATATAAAATAATTGTTAAACATACGATCTTATTGGTGAAAAATTATTAATGATATAACACCTTTGCCACATATATGTTTATTCAACATAGTATTATTTGTTTACAAGAAAGGTTTTGTGTAAATTGATAATGTTTAAAACAATAACAATTTAGAGAAGTTATAAATATATAATATTTAGACTTCAAGATTGTCAATATTTATTCTAAATGTTTGAGGAATTTTTCATTTGCATTTAAATATTTATAATATTTTTTTTTTAAAAAAAAATCTTATTTCAAAATAAATTTGTGGATAGCACTCATTTCCTTTAACAGCTATAAAATTTGGATGATTACCTCATTCAAGTTCATAAATTTTTACAATCATATGCCGACAAGTATTATTAAAGATTATTAAAACAAAAATTCAAAGCACATACACTTACTAAGTCAATTCACCTATTCACCAGAAACATCCATGAATATTGTCCGTGATAATTAGCCATGACTTCCACTTTTGGGAGCCAGAGGCCTTTTTAATTCTCCAAATAGCTTTGCACTCAACTTATTATTATTACAAGACAACCTTCAGCAATTTTGTAACCTCCCCTTACTTCAAATTCTCAGAGGTAATAAAATATCAAATTTCTTCCTGGAGATTCAATTCGTTGATGGCTTTTCAAAGCTAATTGCAGAAATTGATGTATTCACTGGACTTCTTCCTTATTCTAGCTGCTTTAATTATAATTCTTTTCTCACCATTTTTCTTGCCTGAAGAGTTCAGCCCCTAGAGTAGTTTTGAGGCCACTTTAAGTGATTAAATGGTTTGATAATTGTCCCAAAAATCATCCTCAAAATTGAAAATATGTCCCTAAAATGGGAAATTATAAAAGCATCTCCAATTGCGTATTCTGAGGTGTTATAAGATCGTATGAGCTGGATTGATTTCAAATTAAAAGGTTTGTAAAAGGGTTGTTATTTTCAAATTTGTGTTTATTTTGGGATTCTTTTGAAATATTCATTTTTAAATCCGTGGAAAATATTATGAAATACATAAACTTTAACGGAAAAAATAAAATTCAACACGAAAGTATAAATATTCATTAAGAATTAATGAAAAAATTAAAAATTTTGAAGATTGCCTCCATTTTTGTGTTGAAAAACTAAGCACAAAAAATTCTGCTTTTTAAATTATTTATGTATTTTTAAATGGGTTAATCTTGAAAAAAGTTGTTAGAAATCAAGTAATTCCTTTTAGATATTTAGAAGACAAACTAATTTAATACTTTTAAAAAAATACGTTCATATATTTCCTAAAAATTCTGTCATTATATTATATTACTTTAAGTACATTTCGAATACATTTTATAATAAATACCAAAAGTTAATTTTAAAATGATTAACTAAAGTCACTAAATATAGGACATACATAATATAGAAAAATACTTCAAATATAGGAATAATACAATTAGAATTATTAACTTGAAAAAAATCCATGTTAAAAATTTTAATAATTTTAAACAAAATTATTCTCTTATAAAGAATAGACTAGTGAGTTTATACACAAAAAATCACATTTTAAAATAAATTTTGAAGTGTATATATCTTCGAGGTAATTCATATGTAAAACATTAAATTTATTTATATATTTTAATAATTGAAGAAGCATGTTACACATACTTTTAAATATACAGGACTTAGATACATATTACTTTATTTAACATTTAATTCATAAAGAAATATTTTTGAACTTTATTTTTATTTTAGTCCATTAACTTTACAGTCTACAAAATGTATGATTTTCGTATATCGTTGTTTAGCATTTCTTGATTATAATTAAAACTAAAATCCGAAAATATAGCAGAAAATAGAAAAATAAATAAGCACATTTTCATCTGAGGTATTTAGTATTTTAAGATAAAAATTTAGAAAAAACTTCCTTATAATATATATCAAATTATAAACCATCAAGAACTATTTGATATAGCATGCAGCTTAAAAACAAGTATCAAAAATTTTTTTATTTATACAATTAGAAATATTTTTAAATAAGGATATTTTAACATTGATAAAATAATATTTTTTTATCAACCTTCCCATTTTTATAAAAGGATTTCTTTTCCTAAACGTTAGATGTCTTAATGAAATAAAATGAAATTACACGAAAAATATTGTATAGTTTGACATCCAAATCTATAAGTATCTTTTGTTCTTATTTCCTTTAGTAATGATTAGAATTTCTTCTTCTTAATCAAAAGAATTATTTAAGTATAAATAGTATAAAAATAATTATATTTAAGTAGCAATAAATATATTTATAAATGAGTAAATGTATAGCAGAAAAATGATAAAGCAATAAACTCTTAACTTATTTTATAGAAAAATCATATAAATTATCTTAAAGGGTAATCAAAATTAACTTTACAATTGATTAATTATTCTAAACATATAAAATTTTATGTATATAGATAGATATATATAATGAAATTATAATAAATTACCTCCTAAATATTAATTATGATCATGTTGGAAAAGTAGCAGAAAAAATAAGTATCTGAATAAATTAACTTTGAATCGATTTTTAAATCAATCAAATAAATGAAAAAAAAAAATATTAGAAAAAATTAGATTCCTCCAGATCCATAAGATTATATTGATACATTTATTATTCACTGATACACAATACCATGTCACTTGAAAAAATAAGTAAAAATGTGTATTAGCAAATACAATATTTTAAATTAGAAAAATGTGCCAAATTTTGCATTTAAATTATTAACAATAACTAATTAAAATATGAATGAGAGAAAGATCATAATATTGAATATATATTTAAAAGAAAGATTTTTCTAATGACTTTCCATGGAATGAAAAGAATATTTACTCAACATATGATTGTGTTTCCTTTCTCAATTTTCTTTAGATTTTGCGTAGTAAGCAAATTAGAAGAATTTAATTTGAAACTTAACTATATAGGAAATATTTCTTATTTTTCCTTTTGATTTTATACTTCATGAGACTTTCCTCGGGAAAAAAGTTCACTGTTTTTGGTTTTTACTTGCAAAAATCCTTTTCTTACTTTATTTAATACCACATAAATTTAACATAAGGAAATTTTTAATTTCCGTAAAAAAAAGATTAAATATAGAAACTTAAAACTGCATGATTTAATTATAATATATGTAAAAAACCATAATAGTTATTGATTAAAAGGAATATTTACTAGAGGTATGACATTTTTAAAGTTATATCCACAAGCAGTAAGAAAATATTTTAAATTGCATTTACATAAAGATGTTGAATTTACAAACAATAAAATAAATGGTCATGGGTGTTACTTTATTTAATGTTTTCAAACATTAAGAAATGTGTGATAAAAGAGAGAAACATATAGTGATATAAAACTCTAAAACTCTAAGCATTTTGTAAAAATAAAAACAATAAAAATCTAAGGAAAATGTAATCATTTATGTAATGATGATATATTGAATATAAATTTGCATATAATTTTTAGTACTTAAAATTTCTTAAGGGTTAATAACATATGAAGATTTTAAGGCATAATTACCATAACACTCAAAAATTCTTAAGCTACTAATAATTTATTTTAATTAAAGGAAATGTGAGAAGTTTATTTCATGTGTGTAGCATCCTTATTAAATATAAGAGCCATAGTCATTAATGTCAATAGTGAAGTATTAATAGCCAAAGCTTTCCAAGACTGATCCAAACTAATTTGGTAATTAAAAACTTAATATGTTCTCCTGACACTGACAGTCTTGACAGATTTAATTGAGTGCGAATCGTGACAGTAATTCTAAATCAATCCAAAAATAATTTAGAGGTACTTTGTGTTATTGAAAAAAAATTATTGAAGTTAATGAGATTTTTACTTTTTAAGATATGCTGTTATGATAAAAATTTTTGATAGTTGCTAGAGATATAAATATTTTTAAACCCTACTTATACAAAAACTATATATATATATATATATATATATATATATAACAGAAAAACAATGTATATATATATAAAATTTAGGGAATCATTGGAAACACTATTTAAATATAGCTATTAAAAGTTATATTAGGTAAAAATTTTAAAAAATCTAAATAACGTATTACTGTGTCCCAAAATTATTACCAACAAGAAGGAAAATTGTAAAAAATACAATCTGCCACTAAGAAATAAAAAATCAAGTGGTATCTTATTTCAATACATCACTTTCTACAATCAAGCATTTGACTGATTCATGATATATATTTACAAATGACTTTGAAATTATTTACATATTTTTTTCAATTTTCTTCTTTTTAGTTAAAGATTATTATTTCATTATTAACTTGAAAAAAAAAAAAAAAAAGATTCTATTCATAAATTTCTCTCAAGTTTTCAAAATTTACTTCTTATTTGAATTGTCAAATTTAAGCTTATTGTAAGATGAAAATTATTTATAAAGAAGGATCACACACACAAATTTACTGAATATTTTTAAATAATTAATGAAAATGAAAACTTATTAAGAAAACAAAATTTGAATTATTTTGTTTTCTGATAAAATTATTTATTGAATCATAAGTAGGTAAAAACAATATTTAAAAAATTACAGTACAAATTTTAATAGTTTATTAAATTTTTTAAAATCTCAGATTGAGTTTTACAATTCATAAGTGTGGAAATAAAGAGCTGCAAATTGTTTTCCTTGAACATCTTTTTTATTATAATTCTTTCGTTCCAAGGTAGGTCAGCTAAGAGCATATAATAAGAAACTTTTGTTTGCATTTAAAATAAAATTTATAAGTACATTAGAACTTTTTTAACAATGTCTCAATTTTTATCTTAACAATTTATTTAAATAAGCAAAAACAGTTGTAAAAAATCTAGGCTATAACGGAAATAATTAAAACCAAATTGCTTAAAAAGAAAAAAAAAACTATGAAATATTTTTCACAAAATCTTTTTATGTTATCTTTCTGTTTTAAGTTTACCGCTAAAGATTTTTTTCTCTTATTTAGTTTGTAAAACAACAGTAAATGCATTTATTGTTGTTTTACACGCGTAACGTAATATAACACATCATTTAAGAATGAAACTAAATTTTATTCTTAAATTTTTGGCATTTCTAATACAAAACATTTCATTTTTAACACACATACTTTTTTCATTCATTTTCCCCCTTACAGAAGTGCTTGAAATCCTCTTTTAAAAAGAGGCTTTTAAAAATGTGGCACCAGGGGCTTTCTCTAATTACAGGAACCGAATGCCAAAGAGGCCGTCTCTTTGTGGGAGAGGACAACTGTTAGTCATTCTGTTATCTGAGGAGAGGGTCGACAAAAGGGGTGGGATGTACTGGAACCCCGTAAACATCCATTTCCTCCCCTTCCTCGAAAACTCTGTTCCTCATTCTAGAACCACTACCCAGAGTTCCCGCACTTTAATGCGTTGTCGTAAATTTAGAGGGACTTTAAGTGTTATGGTATGCTTGCTTTACAAGTAAGTCAACGGGTGAAATATGGTATCGCACCTGTCATCCCATATTTGATGGTCGTTTATTCTTTGCAAAAGCGTTCTTTGCTTTTATTTGCCTTAATTGTGTTCGCTTCCTGAGCCAAAGCTATGAAATGATCTATTTCCTTTATGTCAAGATCAAATATCATTATGTGCGCTTTCCATTCATGATTATTAACATTCCCGCTCGTAACTTTCGTAACAGTGGTGTTTGTAGGATGCATTAACAAAGAAAAATGAATGTTAAAACTGGTGGAAACATTAGATGACATGTCCATGTGATATTTACAATGTATGTTTGGTGTATAGATATTTTAATATTATCAAGGTTTTTTTTCCTTCTTATCACAGATTTTAAATATTTCTAAAAATTCTGAGTTCTTTCAGTCCATAATGTGCTAATTGTTGTATTTCAAGTAAAATTTTGTATGTTGAAGTTACTGTACACAAAGAATTAATTAATAGTAAAGAATAGACTTGCATAAAACAAAATAGATTTTTCATTTTATTATATGTGTATTTACAATAGTTGAAACTAAGTAATACTCGTGAACATGACAAATGAACGTGTATTTTTATTTAACATCTAAAGCATTTAAAAACACTTAAAACAGTCAGAAAAGTTTTTAAATTCATTGATATATTGTTTTATATAGATAGACCGTATGGAATATTAGAAAGATATACCTGCACTCTGATCTCAGCATAGTTCATTATATTTTTTAAATAATAATTTTTAAAATTTGATTTATTGTGTGATCCAAGAGCATAGATCCATGGCAAATCTTTTGATGAATAGATTCACAGCTTTTGATAACTTTATGTAACAAGTATAAATTCTTTAAATATCAGAGGTGAAAAGAAAAACAATATTGGAAGTTAATATTTGGGATAAACAATTTAAAGAAAAATGATAAAGCGAGTAAAGATAAAACAAATAAAGCGAGTAATAATAATAAAAAAAAATAATAAAGCGAGTTCTTCAAGTTTAGTATTTAAGAGTTCAAATTCAGTTCCAATTGTTTTCAGGTTATCTAAAAGTACTTTTACTTAATAATTTCATTGCAAACTTATTATTTTTATTTTTGTAGTTTTTTTAAAGTGAGAAATATTGTAACATATTGTAAATTATAAACTTGTAAACTTAATATTAACAATATTAAACTAAATTTTTTTACTCGATTTAAAGAAATTCATTGCGTATTTTTTAAAAATTTTATAGATATTGATTTAATTTTAAAATAATTTCAAACAATAAACTATATTTTAAGTAGAATTTTTTAAAGTTTTATGAAAATGATTTAAATAAAAAATTTGTAATAATATAAATTTCACATATATGACAATGCAACAGAAGACTTATCCGTCTAAGATGAACAATTTTTATTCTACTTTATAAGCATTTGCGATCATTAATATATTTATATTAAGTATGCTGATTTAAGTGTCCAGATTAAAATTTTAAATTGAACTTTGTCCTTTTTTAATTGTTGGAGGCTACAACGTTTTCATTTATTTGTTTGTCGACTGAGAATTTACAATAAAATCTTGGATATCTTTCTGTACGGACATTTAAGTTCTATCTATCAACAACGGGTATATATGCCACGTGTGTACTGAAGAAGTTGGACTCCACACCAAAATTAAGGTTCAGTTGAAAAAGGGGAGTAGCACACCTCATACTGCCAGTAGAGCTGGACCAAGAAAACAGCAGCTTCATAAGAATTTGAGAAAACGAACAAATTCAAACCCGCATTTAAGAAAACATAACAAATACTAAAAAATGTAAGATGCAACTCACACAAGTTATAACAAAAATTCTTAAATTCTTGATATATTATATTTTTCAAATTCTATTTTGTCATAAAAGCAAAAATTTATGAACATAAATAAATTGTGTGTGAATTCTTTTATTTGAATTGAGAGAGAAGCATATTAAATACTAAGGAAAATGCTTCGATGTTTTGAAATCAAAAATGTCATACCTCGAAATTTGATAAAAACAAATTAGGCAAAAAAAAAAAAAAAAAAAAAATCTCTAAAGAAACTTTTATTAATAACAAACCCGAATTTTTTCACAGAACATCGTACATATCATTCAAACATATTGAATAAATTATAGCAAAAATATACAGATATATTCAAGTAAAATCTTAATTATTTGTGAGGAAATAAAAGAAGGAGTTAAAAATACATTAATAATATCCTTGTTAAAAATAATATCTATTCTATTAATGTCTATGCAATAATATCTATGCTATTAATGTCCCTGTATCTTATAAATTAAGATTCATTTTTACATTATGTAATAATAATCATTGAAAGCAAAATCAAGTAATTCGCAATTAATTTCCTTAAAAAATATTAGCTAAAAAATAGCTACATTTTGCATTAATTTCTTACTGTAAAGCTTGTAAGATAAAAAATATAATAAAAAAGGATTATTATAGAGGATTATAAAGGTCTCTTTTTAGATAGGAGAAAACAAAGAATAATAAACTTTGTTAAAGAAAATTAAAACAATATTATGATTACGCATAAATTACTCAATTACTCTATGGTATTTTGTTTCCTCGACATTTTTAATCAACTACATATATATATATATATATATATATATATA
>JAPDSC010039258.1:574504-619336 GCA_026290005.1 Latrodectus geometricus
TATATATATATATATATATATATATATATATATATATATACATACAATGTTTTGTAGATATAATACTACGAATGAATAGTATGAGTTTATTACTTACTGATGTATTGCTAATAATTTAATGTGAATAATATGTATAAGAAAATATCTTCTGAATATCAATGATTATTGAAATAATAATATGTATAATAGTTTATAGAATTAATCATTGTGAAATAATACAATTTTATAATCTGAAGATCCTGAGCCACATATTTTTATTTAATTCCAATATTTAATGCAAATCTATATTTTATTTGCTTCACTTGGACAGAAAACTATTTTGCCATCAAAGTAAGGCTTTTAATGAGATAAAAATTAACAATATTATTTTATAACAATAAAAAAGCATATGCTTATTTAATTTTTCTTTTTGGATTACATTGCATATAAGTGATTCCTATATGTAAATTAAAAATGCATTTACATTGATCATTTTAAGGAGAATATAATAAAATTTTTTCCTTCATAATGTATCTTTATTTATTAAGATGATATAAAGATATTTTTAGAATGTTGTATGATAAAACATTTTGTTGAAATTAGATTCATTATATCTCTATGCAGTTTTAATGCTTTCTAGCCCTAGAATGAGCTTTTTGAGTCTAAAGAACTTATTCAGGTTCCAAAATACGAATTTCACATATATATTTTCAAAAGAATCTAAAGGGAAAGAAATGGATTTCATAACTTAAAAATATGAACATATGATTATGTAAATTTAAAGTAAATTATTATAAATAATTTAATGTAATTTAATTGTAAATTTATGTAAATGTTTTTTTGCCTATAACTTTAAAAAGAGTTATCATCATCAGTGATGAAAAAGTAACAGAAATAATTTTCTTAATGATTATAAGGAAATATTTTGGAAAAACAAATAAGGAATAGAAAATAAAAATTTATGCGACAATGAGAAAATATTTCCAAGTGAGCATGTTCTATCATTGCACATAAAAAATTTTCTGAAAATAAGGAATTGAATTAAATTGAATATTTCTTTAACGATGATTTTAAGACTATATTGAATTGTTTCAAATAACGGCATTTTTCTCTGATTAACTGAAATCAAAATGAAATATATTATTGAAATTATATCAAATAAGAAAAACTTATGTATTTACTTTTTGCAAATATGTATTTTATCAGAAAGATACACATATAAAATCATATTTTTGATGAATTTATATTTCACTTTACTCATTAAAGTAAATTGATTAAGAAGTCAAATTATTTGAAAATCAAAAAATGAAAATTCAGTAAAATGACAAATAAAAGTGAAAAGCTTATTTTTCTTAAGAAAATATGATTACATTATCATAAGTATTTTTTTGCACTTTATTGTTGTGGTTATAGCTTCAAAGGTTTTACAATGCAAAATCATGTTTTATATAGAATCCCCAATTATTCAACACATCAAGAAAAGTAAAATTTTGAACTTTTATGATGTTTGATGATTTCTTCATTTCTGTGGCTTCTATATGCTTATGCGTTAAAAAAAAAAATTACAAATTTCTCAACAGGATATATTAGAGTGTAATTTTCGAATAATCAAAAATTTGAGTTGATACATTATAAAATAGAAATCAAATTGAATTAACTTTTTGAATTGCATTTTTAATGCATTTCTTACACTAAGCTCTACTTTAAATGTAAGCTATTAAAGTTTCAAAAATATTTAATTGAAAGAATTATTTGTAAGGGAAATAACTGATCAAAATATTGAAACTGAAAAATGGTATTCTTATGACAAAAATTATACAAATTTTACTAAGACATACAATAGTATTGATAGCTTTGGTCCTATAATGCACATAGCATTTTATTGAATAGCAATATTAAATTATGCAAAACTGAATTTAGAAATCAAGGAAACTAACGCTGAAAGTAAAAGAAGAAAATAGTATTTCAATTCAGTTGAATCTAATAGACTCTTTTTGAAAATCCAATTATTGAGTTTTTGGAAATACATGTAAAGAAATACAAAAATAAACTTTAAATTCCCCAAATCCTTTAAAAAATATTCCTTAATTCTAAAATATTTCCATGATCATCGAGAAACTGAATAAATTTACATCAAAAATAGATACTTTTTCCATGTTTTATAGACATATTTAAATATTCATATCTTTTTTCTTCATCGCAAGCGAAGAACTTCCATATTTATTTTAAAGCTTGTCAACATACGTTGAGCTTACATTTTATTATTTGTTTCAATACTAATGAAAGAATTTTGTTTTGGCAAATATATTCATAGTAAGAGATTAAGAAAATAAATCTGCAGTTAAATTTATATCACGTAAAACAATGAAAAATGAAATTCCATTTTGCCATTCAGTTTATTAAAAAACTCTGTTTCACTTCAAATGACTTATTTTTGTTCACCCGTCATTTCTGCATAATTTTTAATAATACTTAGTCCTTCTTAATTTATTATTCTTTTTAATTAACTGCATTCATGTTTTAAGAAACATATGTTAGTAAATGTTGAATATTTTTCTCATAATTTTATAAGTAAATAATAAAAATGATACCTTTAATGACTTCGATTATGTAGTATTCTTTTTAATGTACAAAAAATATTTGGACTATGCAAGGTAAAATATATTAACAACAATTATCAAATATATCACAAAAAATATAAAATTGAAAATATTGCTTCAGCTTAATATGCAAAATGCTTTATTTTGACTATGATATTTAAAATGTAATTTAAAATTTAGTCTCTTTTCTTAAGCTTTTAATCCAATTTATCTTATTATTGAGAAACATTTTAAATTGATTTATAACTTCTTTGTTTCAAACCCAATACTATACAAATATTTTTATAGTAAAAAAAATAATGCTCTCAAAAAAGATACGCTAATTCTATATAATGAAATGAAAACAATTTACTCTTCTCAAATATGGAATTTTCCTTACATTTATTCTTTTAAGCAATGTTAACAAATAAAAAAAAATTTTATACTCCAAATAAAAATGAAGTTCATTTCCCCGATATTTAGTAAAGAAGCTTGTCAGTTCAAAGTATCATGATTATTACGCGTAAGCAAAATTTACGTGAAGAAAATAAGGAAGAGAATTTTTCCTTTTATTTTTTCTTTTTATTCATCAAATGAAGATTAATCTTAAATTTTTCTCACATTATTATGAAATTTTTTTGATTAAATGATTTAAAATGTGTCAATTAATATTTTATAATTGATATATCTCTCTCAAAACACTCAATACTCTTAAAAATTGAAGTTTCAACTCGGATAAAAAGATTAGGATGATTTTTTGAACTACTAAAAATCCATTCACGAGATGTAGTAATCGTACCTAAGAAAAGTTGAAGCACAGAAAAGAGCATTGACTACATAATGACCACAAAATTTATTTTTAGATATTTCTATGAGTATAATGTAATTATTAAGTTAAAAATTATTTTAACAAAAAATATGTCAAATCACATTTGAAAAATTAATTTTCTTCACTGCTTCATGAAAATAAAGTGATAGTGATCATCGAAAATTAAATTCATCATATTTATTTCATTCAATTCATATACATATACAACTCATCAATTCATATGCATAACTAATTTACTTTTCTTTTCTTAATCAACTGTGACATATTTTCTGCAGTTGCATCTAAAATAAAAGGCCTAGATGTTTCAAGTAAATGTATATCGGCTTGGCAACTCTCGGATTAACAGAATGAACAAATAATTTATACAAAATACAATTATAATTAAAGTAAAACAAAGAATGATTGCAAAGATAATTGTGAAAAAAGAAATATACTCGTATCTTTTCCCAACTAAAAAATATCTTATCAGTCGGGATGACTTCTTATCAGTCAGTGTGTGTGTATGTGTGTGTGTGTGTAAGCAGAAAACTACTGAAGAGAGAATACGTTTAAGAAATCGGAAGAAAGAAATGTAATGCTAATTAACTCTTTTTTACCAGGATTTAAAACAAGATCCAGCTGATAAGAGAGTAATGTAGAAACCAGTTTACCACAAAAGTGGTGAGACGACATTCACAGAAGCTATTTTTTCTGAGTCATTGCACATTATTTTAACTGCGCTGTAGAGTGCCCGTCAAAATGTAGTAATTAAAAATTTCTAAAAAGTAAATCCTTGTAAATTGCTAATATTTATTTTAATATTACTTCTTTGCAAAATAATTAAAAATAAGCAATATATTCCGATGACTTGTTTTTAGAAAATTGTATGTTATTTCTTAGAACTTAACAGAAAATTAAAGGAAATTTTCTGACACATTTTATTCATTAAAATCAATGTTAAAGGCATGCTCTTTAGCAGACTTGCATTAAATTTTTATTACCTCAAATATATCTGCAATTTTACAGTTAAAATTGCTGAAAATAAATTGTATACTTAAAATTACCTGTGGAAAAATTATTATTTAGAATATATAGAGAAATATTATTATGTAGTTTATTCAAAGAAAATTTAGGAGTAAATTTGCAAAGAATGTCTTTCTAAAATGCATGTAATTTTCCAAAATATGAATTTTAATATATATTATAAGATGAACAAAAAAGAAAAGGAAAGAAAAATGTATATATATATATATATATATATATATATATATATAAATTTAATTTCCACAATTTATCTTTATTTATTTTTGCATAAATTGTTTCATTCACCGAACTCCATTCACATGAGACATCTTCATTTATTGGTAAAATATTTTCTATTTTGATTTTATTTTTAAATTTTCCAAATTAAAAAATACTGGTAAAGTGAACATTTATTCCATGTAAATATTTTACTGTATATATTCGAATATTATTAATTTATGCTTGAAGTCTACATTTCATACAAAAGAGCAAAAGATTTTAATTTTCAAATCATAAAAATTACATATTTGATTAATAAACAGGATATTTTACATTTAAAAGAGAATTTAACTATACATATTTTAAATTTCATAAATTTCAACTGAGTCAATTTGAATTATTAAAGTACAGTAATGAAAATTTTAATAGTTTAAATGATATAAGAGATCATTCATGAGCACACTATCCTTCATGATGTAATGTTATCTGGAAGTGAATAGTAGCTTTGCATCCTAAGTGCTTATCAGAATACTGCATAGAACACTCTAGAATATAGAAGCTACCATAACGGATTTCTAAAGGAGGAGGAATATTCTATTACAAAGCGATATGTATTTTTAGAATTCTTTAATTCGGAAGGAACTCTTTTGACCTAATCCGCTTTTGCATTCCAGCGGCAACATCAATCAAAACCACTATGAAGATTAACTGGGTAATAACAAGATAAAGATCTCTTGCTAAAGTTGCCAGGTTTATAGACGAAAAGCTCCTGTGTTACGCATGCTGTTGACATGTATACCCTTACGAAAGAATGTAGATTTGAAAGTTTTGCCTTGATACCAATGAAAAGTGGAAGATACATTTTAATATTTTTATACATTTAACTATTATGATATATAATCTAATGTAAATGCAATAATAGTGTGCATAAAGCATGATTATTTAAAGAAACTAATATTAAAAAATTATTTTAACAAACCAAACATTTTGAAAAGTAATTATCTTTTACTTTTACATATGTCTTTTCTATTCGTTTTATGTTTTGTTTAATTGAATAAAAAAGTAGCTGATGGTGGTTAATAATCATGCCATTAAAACTTTATAATGTACAAATTCAAAATTTACAAATGTAACATTTTATATATTTTCTATTTCGTATTTTATGAAGTGTGATTTTATTAAATAAAATACTATTGATTTTATTCAATTATTATGTATTTAACAATAAATATTTTTCATTTTTTACAAACTGAGGTTTAGCTACATAACAGTATGAATTAAAATGTTAGATTTTACTTAGGAAATTTTATTAATACAAATTTTATTACATGTTTTTATACGATTTTAAATTAAAAAAATTGTATATTTTTACAACTTTGTTAATATATATTGTATATGTATGTATACATATAATCTACAATTTTTTTGTAAATTAGACAATTTATATTATTTCAGAAATTTATTATATATTTGAATAATTAGGTTATAAAAGTCACTAGCAAAAAATCTTTGTTTTGAGTTACTGTAAGCTTTTAAATATTTTGAAAGTAACACTATAATTTTTATGTCACAATATTTCTATTATTATAAAGAAAAATTAACGCAAATTGTAAAATTTTCATATAATATATTATGATTATTATCTAGGAAATTGTATTATATCATTCTTAACCAAAATACTTTATTGTAACATTACAGTTAAAATATATAATTTAAATTTATGAATTTTTAACCACTCATAAATACATTACGTGAAATTAGTTAATTACATCTTCTTAGATTCAATTCTCTGATGTGTTTGATTGAGATTTAATTTATTAATTTAAAGTATGAAGTTAAGAATTTTACCGATTTTTTCGGCTGCAGAAAATTTCATTTAGAAAGCGCAACGTTATTAAATCTTACTTTAGATACCAAATATTATAATTGCCTAAATATTTCACTTAAACCGGTCTATATCAAAATATGACTCAGGAATAGTAGGATTCTATAAAGCTAATAAAATCTACCACAGAAACCGAAGTAATATTAAGACAACTTCCATATTAGAACCACTTTTATTTATTATGTTTCCAATAGAATGCCATGGCGGTAACAGGCAAACAAATAAAAGAACAGATTTATCACAGGGTATATGACTTGGACACAAGACTTCTATGAAGAATTAATCGCAGATGGTTACAAGCAAAACTATCTTCATTATCACTGCCCAGTGATATTATTAATAGTGCAACAAAACGTTTTTATCTATGACGACAACTTTATAACTATTAGTTCATCAATTTTGTTATATTACACCTCAATCATGAAAGCGTAAAAGATACTTTATGACAAACTACAAACTTGTCAAAATCAATTGGAAAAATATTAAATGATTTTCATTGTATTAATATGACATTTGAAACAGACATGCTTTTGTGAGTTATAGAAATAATAAAAGAAAACAGTTTCTTTTGTATTCGACAATTCAAGAAGATTAATGAATGATAACTGATTTTGATGTCTGGAGAGAATCTACCAGAATTACCTGAAAATATCTCAATGGTCGCTATCATTAATATTTCAACCTGTCATTTGCAAACTAATAAATAAAACAAATTATTTTTGTTTGTAATAGTAAAGCAAAAACAAACTGTTTCTACAATAGTGGGATAAGAGGTAATTAAGAGATAAAGTAAATATTTCATTGCATTTTTCAAATATAAAATATTTCTGAAGTATGCATTTTGTTTATGAGATTGAAATTAAATCTATAATGCAAAACAGAGTTTCTTTAAATCATTATGAATAAAGCACTTGCATAATATCCTCGATAACTTTCGATATAATTTTGAAAAATCACAATATCCGCTCATCAACCAAATTAGGAAACTTCTCTCTTTATACCGTTGCACGATTCAATATATTTAAATGAAAAATTTTCTGATTGAATTTGCATATTAACCATTTTCACCCTCATCTGTGAGGCAATTAAAAACATTTAACATCAGCTCATTAACTAGGTGAGTTTTGAAAATGTGTTGTCATTAAGGAAAACCATTAGAAATAGGCGGAAAAGTTAATTAGCATTTACCTTGCTTTATGTCGCGTTTTAATGTAATTAAGCTTACAATGAAAAAAGCATAATATTCGCGATTTAAATATTAAATGCGTGACAATAAATTCTGTAATCCCGTGGACCAGTCACTTTAATTCTTCGCTCGATGCGATTCTGTGATCAAAGAAAAATGGAACGTGACAATTAGCGTGAGAATTGCTTGGCAGAGTTTTGCCTGTTTCTTTAAAATTGTAAAGAAATTTAACAGAAGATGTATTTTTAAATAGATTTTTTGTATAAAAAAGCCTTTTTTCAAGCTATTATTATTCAAATTTTTGCAAAATATTCCATTAATTAATTTCAAAAAAAGAAAGGAAAAAGAAAAAAAGCAGGCCATTTATTTCGTGCCAGAATTAAAAGATTTTTCAAATGCATACCAATACCAAGCAATATATTCACAAGCTTTTTTCTATTATAAATGAAAACAGTAAAAAACAGTTATTTTTTAAAATTAAATTTCAGCAGCAATTCAAATTAATTATTCGTTACATTAACAGAGAATAATTTTATTAACGTTCCTGCGTAACATTTTAATTTACATTTATATTAAACTATAACATGCAGGCATTTAATGATGTTTTAAATATATTTAAATATGTGATACATGCATTTAAATATTCACAAATTTCACAAAATAGTTGAAATAAAATAAAATATAAAATAAATAAAAAGTAAACATAGAAATAACTGTGATGAATTTGATGCTGTGAAAAATAAATTGAATTAACTACTTATATTCTGATTTGCAAAGCTTGATATAACTACATTTGTTAGCGTAAAAAAATTAATCACAAATACAAAATGAGAGAATAACAAATGTAACAATAGAATAATAATAGCAAAAAGGAATACTAGTATCAGCAAAAAATAATAAATTGGAAAGCAACAAAGAAGCAATAAAAATAATAAAAATATAAGAAAAAACATTAAAATTTAGCAAGATTGAAGAGCCTGCAGAGTTGTTTTCTAGTCTTACAATATCTAGAACTTCCAATGGCTACTAGAACACAAACAATCTCAGCATGTTTTTAGCGCCCCCTATTAATTTATTTTTTCTTTGGACACACTTCGGGGAAGTTATAATCCTGAATGTGTTCAAATAATCAGCAATACTCTCATAATCAATTTCAAGCTTTAAGGCAGGAATTCCATGCTGTATTGGAAACAAGTAACTTTTCTAGATTTTTCTCTTCTTGTTTTATTCCCAATTTGTTTCAAAAGCTTATGAAAAAAATTTAATTATATAAGAGTGTAAAATCATTTATTATCATCGAATACTAAATTAGTACCAATAAAAATTCATCGTCCCACAAATAAATGACAGCCAAATTTTATTGCACATAATTTCTATTTAAAAATTTCTTTTGGGTTGGTAACACTTAATATTTTATTTGAACACACAGTACACATATTTCAATTAGAATCCATTTTGTTCTTTGTAGTATTGTCATCCATGGGAAACGAAATTTAATTCTCAAGTGATATTTAAAGTGTAAGTGAAATAGTGAATTTTTTTTTAAAATTTGAAATATTTAAATGTGTTAAAAAGGTTAATTGAAAAAACTGTCTAAAGAAACTTGCTATAACACCGAAAATATGGCATAAGTCTGCAAGAAAATACAGATTATGAGCCAAAATATTAGTAAAAGGTCTCCGCGAAAGAATCCGAAGAAATCCTACACAATCTTTCAGAAAAATTACACGAGACTTAAATTTTTTAAAAATATCTCTGTCTGGAATCATTAAACTTCAGTATCATTAAAGAGAAAAAAAAAACTCACTATTTACAAGCAATGATAGTCCATAGATTAACACGGAACAATAAAATTGAAAGAGTCAAGAAGTGCAAAAAGCTACTGAAAAGACATGTTGCTAATAAGATCATATTTTCGCATGAGAAATATTTTTTGCAAATAGCATCTCATGATTGGTAAAATAACACGATTTATGCAAAATCAATACAGAATATCTGTTCAATAAAAAGAACTTTCAGAGGCTCCAGAAACAGTTTTTATTATTAGTTTGGGGTGCTATAAGCAAGAGAATAAAACTGTTTCTTCTCTTTATTGAAAAAGGTATTAAAATTAGCAAATACTGTTATTTAGAAAAAGTATTGAAATCTCATATGTTTAAAGAAGCCACAGTTATTAAAAAAAGCATCTATTCGCATTTCAACAAGATTTGTCATTCGCCCATTTAGAAAAATTGTTTAACAGCAGTGCAGAGATGTCCACCCTTTATTTCCTCAGAAAATTGCTCTGCATCTGGTTTTGATCTCAAACCAATATGGGGATATATGGAGAATAAATTGATAAACAAAAAAAACAATGGCCGCAATTAAATCATAAATATTAATACTAAATATATGAAATGAAATTTTATTCTCTACAGCACAGAAGATTTTTCAAAAAGATTGTAGTCTGTGATTAAAATAAAAGGCTCGAGTATGTAAAAAAAATAATTAACATTAAACAACAATAAATTTTATTTCATTTAACAAATATTTTATTATAAAAAACTAATTTTTTAAATTATCAATTATTTGTAGGAACCTAGAATAATTAAAAAAAACCATATTATAAGTAAGATCTGTAATTTTTAAAAAAATATCTTTTCTGGGATATTTTCATATCAATTAATACATAGAAATAAATTTAATAGTTCATAATATACAAAATTTTGATTAATCAAGTCAAAAATGTTTAATAGATTCAAGATGTATACATCAATTTTTTTATTTTATGAGACAATTTAGTCATTAAGTATATGTGAGAAAATATTAAAAGAACTGGGGTATTTTTTTAGAAAAAATCACTAAATTCTAAAAATAAAAATAGTAAAAATGATACATTTTATTGGAAAAATATTCATAATGATAAAAATGGCTATATATTTTAATTAAAGTTGCAAATAACTAAAGTTACATTAAACATTTAGAATTATTACAATTGAGGAAGAATTTCAATGATAATTCAAAGTAACGTTTCTTAAAATATATTAATCTACAAAAATTATAAAGTCAATACTGATCTGATGTTCGTTAAAAAAAATTATTTTCTTTTCCTTTGAGTACATTGTACTCTTTAACTACATCTTAAAAGAAAATTTCAAAAACTCCATGTTCGTGCTTTATAATATTGTAGGGGAGTTGCATTTTATTTTCCAGCATGAAAAATAGCATTTCCTGTAAAACGAATTTAAAATAAATGGAACAACCTTAACCAATAAATTAATAAATCTAAGAAAATAAAAAATACTTTATAAAAATTTATGGGAATTAGTTAAATTTTATCATATTTTTTTTTAAAAAAAATAGTTATATTTCTTAGTTAAACTTTCGAAAAAAGTCATTTAGATACGAACTTTACTTTTAACAATTTTACTTTTTAAAAATATCTGCCTCTCCATTTTTCATTATTGATAAAATTCTTAAACAATAAATAAAATCATTATTAATTTTTTATTCTTTGAAAAATAAAATGTTGGACAGTATACTGTAGTTCTTTTATTCCATTGAAAGTTTTATAAATAATGTTAACGTGTTTTAATCTGCTTAAAATTTTAAACGGAAAAAATTATATTTGTCCAGAAAAATATTTTTCATAGAGAAACTTGATTTATCTTTATAAGCTATAGATTTAATCAAATATTAAAAAATGAAATTTCTAATTATTTTTGTTCAATAAAAATAATTTGTGTAATAATATTTTTAAGGAAATAGACTCACATGATTAAATTCTTTAGCTTAAACATTTACAAGGTTTACTTGTATGATATTGTAAATATTGTAGTATATTGGAAAAAAGTTACTGTCATAAATAAGGCAGCATTAATTGTTATCAATTAGTAATTTCTCAAAATTAAAATTTCTATAATTGAAAATTATAATGTAATTATTGAAACAACATTTTACCCAAGTATTTTGCAAATTTTGCTGTGATCTCTTAGGAGTAGAAAACAAAAATCAGAATTAATTGAAAAAAGTTACATACCCTTTACATTTTTATTTTAAAATCCAAAGATTTTTAAAAGTATTTACCAGAACAACGAGAAATATTTTAGATTGTTTCAAACAAATTAAAATATAAAAATTGAAATTTTTACTGATATTAAATACAATATTATTTTGAGAAGCATCATATAACATATTAGATAAAAAACATGTCTTAAAAACATTTATAGCTTAAGTTAACCATAAAAATAATACAGATTATCAAATCAAAAATTCATGAGTGGGGATTACATGAAGTACTAGAAAATATTTTCCTTTTTCACAACTTTTAGGAATTGACATCATGCTTATTCCACAAATAAATCGTTTCACTAAGCAGAATGTAAATTAAGTAGCCATTTTCGACATCAAAATAATGTTTTATTTTCTACTTGATACTCAAGAGTTTTGAGGGACTTCCGTGAAAAGACGCCCTAATGACTATGCAACTGGGGACAATTTGAGACGAAAACACTTAGAGCAGGATCACAAGGTCAAAATGTGGTACATTTACGCGGCAAATTAGTATCCGCAGGGATAAACTAGAAAAATTATGAGTAGAATATGAAGACTTGCTCGGTTTTAGCAACTAAGTCATCATCATCATAATGACAACCGAGAAATGCTTTTAGTAAGCATGGTACAATATTATTTGATGTAAAGCTGTTTCCAAATTTTAGGTCCCGCCTGTCATGTTAACGACCATAACACCGACATTTCTGTTAAAATATGGTATTCTTCCTATGAAGTATTCGCATTTTTTAAAAAAGTCTTGGAAAGGAAAAGTTAAGACAAGATTATATTAAAAATATATTTTGAGTATATATTAATATTAATTTAATAAGAATACGTGTAGTGATATATAAATGTATAAGAGAGAAATTATTTAAGTTTTCGTTTATCTGGGATGGCATTAAGTAAATGAAACTTTTAAGAAAGCTAATAATGTTAGGCGAGATATAACAGAAGATTTTGAAAAGAATATTAATTTTCATTAATTTTTCAATGTGAGTTTTTAGATTTCTTATACGCTATAATTAATGTTTTAATTTATCAAATAAATATTTAAATTTTGAAATGCACTCGAAAGGAAATTTTAAATAAGTTACATTCTAAATTATGGAGTTTTACTAATATTTCTTTGTTAAAATTTTCTGAATTTTTTTTAAATATATCAATTTTGAAAAATATAATAGAACTTATCAACGACGTAAGAAAATAAACAATTCATCTCATATTTTGAAAAATAATAGTTAAAAACTGTTTAATCAGAAAAGATTCCTAGTTCTCTTTTTCAAAATGTAATGGCAATCAATAGCATGAGAAATCTTTTTTAAAGTATTTTGACTAAATTATCGTGCATAATCATGATTTAAGCCCTGATTCTGAAGTAATTTAATTATTTTCATTAATATTGATAATTTTTGTTCTTTTAACAGAATAGAAAGTTCATGTTTTAATGTTAGTCATTTTTATAACAAAACAATAAGAAAATTTTTTTCGCATTTTATACCTAATTAAATAATAATGCATTAAAATTATTTAATTGATATCAATGTTATGAAATTTTATATTTTTGAAATTGGATTAATTAGATGCAATGAAATCATTTTAATGTACAGGCAAAGCAAACAGAGTGCATTACAAAATTTTCTTGGATTTCAAGAAATTTTTATTGAATTTAATTTTTTAATCAACAGAATTAATTTGATGACAGAAAAGAGCTATTTTTTCAATCAATAATACACTAATATATTTCGTTACTAATCATGCCGTTAAAAAATATAGTTTGATTAAAGTTTTTATTAATTATATAGAAGATATTTTTGCTTAACTTATAGATATAAGATATAAGTGTTTAACTTTATAGAATAAAATTATAAATTTCTCTCCATCATATCATTTTCTATAATTGGATTTAATCTCGATTTGATGTCCAATGATTTTATTATTATTCCCTCTTTGAAGTAATTCTTCCAGGGAAATTCTTTTAAATTGTAGTTTCAAATTGTTTTGATTAATTTTTATTGTGTTTGCAATGTTTAATATGACTGATAGTTAATATTTAAATGTATATTAAATTGCACCGGTGTCACTAATTTACATTATTCCATTTCATATTCTGAAAGGGTTGGTTGCCACTCATAAAGTAGAATTGTATTCGTTAAAATCACCATATTTAAAAAAAATGCACATTTAATTATATTTTTGACCTTTTTAATAGAATTAATTTTGATTAAGTAAAATATTTGGGGATTTCATTACATTTAAAATGTAGAATTCTAAGTGTTTGTGTTCAAAAATAATTTGAAAAAGTGAAAATGTTTTTCTTCGTATTCAGCAATAAATATCAAATAAATTTAATATTTTCAATTTATAAATTTATCCATACAAGTTATTAGTCAAAATTATAATTTAACACGTTTCTTTAAAATATATTTAAAATTTAATTCTGCTTTTAATGAAACTACATATTTTATTACATCAATTTATTCCTATATTATATTGTCATACTTTATTTAACGATGGACTGACAGTAAACGAATACTTTATCTTATTTATATTATTTAATCATCCTAGTTTTCCAAATCATACATAATCGTATACCTATTATATAGATTAAGAAAGAAATTTGATTGTGTCAATATATTACTTCAAGCCACATGAAAAACAGTCCTCGATTATTCGAGAGGAGAATATCCATGTAATATTTATTTACAGCAATATTTTATTTAAAGGAAAATTATAATCATATTTTTATATTTTATGGTAATCTATACTTTAGCTACACTAGCTTTAGCTATACAAAATACTTATCATATTGCTTGGAACAATTAATACGTTGTATTCTAGAAAAATATAAATATGTGAAACAAGGAAACATGCTGCAAGCATTTTTTTTTTGGTATATATTACTATTTTTCATTTCTTAATATATTTAGATGAGTATAGGAAATAAGGTAGTTTCACTTTTTTTCACTTCTTTGAAACAAATGATAGGATAGTTTCTTAATATATATATTTTAAGAACATGAAACTAAGATGAATCTTTAAAAATCAAAGTAGGCAATTAAAATTATAAATCCTATTAAATATGATTTCTCAACTCTGAGTGGAAGGAATAGCCAAGAAAGATAATTTTAAAGCATTTTTTAATATTCAAACCCACCCCGTGAATGGACTTTTCCTAAGTATTGGATCATATTTACGTATCGCTTGAAATTAAGCCGGATTAAGTTACAAATATCTTTGATTAATTTTATTACATTTTTATCAATGATATTACAAATATCATCGATAAACATGCATGCAGAATTAAAAATATCCGAGGATCTCTATCACCTAGAGGTAGAATAAAATCCTTCAGACTAAATAGTATTGATTTCTATCCCAGTGTCTATTAAAACACCAGGCTGAAGTTGTTAAGCTTCTGCGTGTAGTACGTCTGTGTATGCTTGGGAGTTTCAAAGTTTCTTTTTCTGCGATGCGTGAATATAATCCATTCTCAATGAAAAATTCTCCCAGTGGATATTAAAATGCCTATAAATAGCATTAGATTATTAAGCTGTTTATTTTGTGATGTCAAAGTTTATTTAAATTTCTTAAGCAACGGGTGAAATCGATACCCGAATTTTCACGCTGAAGACTGATGTTCTACTACTAGGCTTTTGTTAACATTAATTATATACCATTTATAATTTTTTGAAAAAATTTACACAGCTAATTTTTTTAAAACAATTTATATAAAGAAATAAAGTAGAATAACTTTCTTTGAATGCCATTCCAGTTACTTTATTCTCTCTTTAGTTTTACATTTCTATGCGATGTACGAAATGATTTTAAAATTTTCACCTAGGATTTTATAAATTTCACCATTATACTACAAATTATACTATTTTCTATATAAAATCATGGAACTAAATGTTATTTGCGAATATGTGATATTTTTAAAACATAATTTTAGTATTTTAAGGTTATAAATTGCTGTAAGGCATCATAAAATATAAATATTATCTATTTATTACTTTAAGATTTAATGATGATAATTGAAAGTTAAATTGAAATCATGTCATGCAAAATGATGAAAAAATATTGATATTTTAATGTGTGTTTTAATTTTATAGATATTTTAAGATTACTTTAGGCTTGAGATTTATTTAATTAAATAATTTATTTTGTAAAGAATGAAAAACGTTTTCTTCAAATGTTCAAAAATACCAAAGTGATTTTAATATTTTAGGGAAATGTTGTTTGGTTATTTAATAGATACAAGAAAACAGCTTTCAGATTTTTTTTGGTTATAGTAGTTTTTTTTTTGTTGTAGAAAATAACGCATCACATATATGTTGGGGAAATATAAATTGAAAAATATAATATATTGGTATAGCGCCCCTATCTCAGCAACACCCATGACGTCATCAACAAGGAAGTGAGTCCCTCTCCACCAACCATAGGAATGAGACATATATTATTATAACTTATGTTTAGTTTTCATTTTGTTTTATTTGTAGTATATAGATCTGCGTTGTGCTCAAGTTGTATATTAAATGGTAATAAATTACTTTTGAGCTATTTCAGGAATTATTTCTTTTTCCTATTCAACCAGATAAATGCGACAATAAAATAATGGCTGCCCAACGTGCGACCCGAGTTCGAGTTTCTATTCGGTGTTAAATAAAAATTCTACCCAGAATTTAATTTTGTTGTTGGAGGGGAACTCAAAAATTTTTACAGGATATCTCCTGATGTGTTGTGTTATCTAGTTTCGTGGAAATATAATTTCATCCGAGATAGTTGTTTTCATCATCCGAGATTGTTGATATCCGATTTCCAGAAGGTTTGAACTTTTCAGATAAGTTGCTGTTTTTATATGTTTTAATCCCTCATAATTTACTCTAAAGAATTACAACTGTAATTATTGAATGTTAATGTTTATGCTCTTGTGTGTGAGAGAGAGAATTTAAAACAGTATAATAAGTTTCTGTATAAGTAACGCAAGTTGTGTTTGATATAAGTGTTATTATTTTATGTTTTTGCGATTTAGAACAATCTTGCGATAGTTGTTTGTTTGATTTGGTAGATATTTTTCATGTCTTTATTAAATGAGTAATATTTAGTATTAAAATATTTAATTAAAAAAAACATTTATTTTATTTTTATATTTGAAGTATTATTGTATGTGAATTATGTAAAAAACTTAATGAATAATAAGTAAAATTGTTAATTACGAATATTATATTTGAAAATATCTCCTTAACAGTGTGATGATATTTCGAAATTGAGTTACAATATAAATTGTTTGATGACTATGTATTTTTCATGACACGATACTTTTGTTTTGATATAAAACAGGAAACGAGGCATCACAATCGCCCGTTGTTTTGTCTTTCATAAAGGCGGCTCATTGTCTAACATTTGAATATTTATGATTGATATGAGTTTAGAGTATATTAATGCTTATTTTTAATTTTTCGTCATTCACTTTCTGTTTAGAATCTTTGAGTTTTATTATTTTAGTTATTGGTTTCATTGAACAAAAAAATAAAATGTTTTTTTCCATATATATTTAAGGGATATATTAAGATAACAAAATAATTATTAATATTTTGGTAAAAGGTATAAGAATTGATACTTAAAAAAAAAACTGAAATCCTTAAAGAAATAAAAGTCAATAAAACATTTGTTGTTATTTATATATAAAATATTCTTTGAATGTGCATATGATTAACAGTTATCTTAATTAAAATATTTTGCTATATTTCATGTTGGTATTGAAGTATTGATACACTTTATAAACAAAGATACATATGTTGATTTGGTAATTCTAAAACGAAAGTATAAAGAAGTAACGAACTTAAAAGCTTTATGGTAAAATTTTGAAATGTTTTGTTTTGGTTTTGTTTTGTTTAATTTGAAATATATAAGTAATTCTTATAAATTAGAGTAATTTCTTATAAATTTAATGAGAATAATATAATAAAATTATTTTAATTATATTATGATAGTGAATATGACATGAATATTTAATGTTTATTTACAATAATTAAAGAGTCAACTTTTATGTGCAATAAATGTTTGAATAAATAATAATAGGTTTATGTTCACTTATATTTAATATAAATGGGTTATATTTTCGCATAATACTTAAGACTGATTGTAACATACTACTCTTTACTTAACATTTAGATTGATAGTGTTTAAACTTTGTTTTAACTAAAATAAGGAACCGCATATTAGAAAAATAAACAATATTTTAAATCAGTTGAAAAAAAAAAGATGTCATTCCTTGGAAAAGGGGAAAAGGAGGATTTGAGAAACCTCGCGACAGAATTGGGATTGAAGATAGATGACAGTCTAAAAGTAATTCATCTGAAAGATATTATAATAAAATCAAGGGATTATGAAGAAGAATTAGTGAAAAATATGCTTAATAATATAATAGAGAAACGGCTTGAAAAAGAAAAACTAGCTGAATTCGAAAGAGTTGCCCTGCAAGAAGCTGCTAAGGAAGAAAAAATAGCCAGAGAAAAAGAAGAGGAACAACTACGAATTGAAAAAGAAAGAGCGTATGAATTGCAACGTTTAAAACTTCAAGTGGAAGCTCAGAATGTATCCCTTTCCACTGCCACTGTTCCATCAAGTGATACAGAGATAACAAGTTGGGATCTGAATCGAATTCTCCCAAAATTTAATCCTATTAAAGATGAAATAGATCTTTATCTGACAGTATTTGAACGTCAATTAAAATTGGTGAATACACCTGAAATAAATTGGATGCCATACTTGATAGGCTCATTGCCAGCCGAAATAAATCAGTTAATTGCTAGAGAAAATGAAGAAGATATTAAAGATTATTCAAAAGTGAAAGAGATGCTTTTGAAGCGTTATAGACTTACATCAGATAGGTTTCGGGAGATGTTCTCGCAACATAAAAAAAGTGCAGAAGTAACATGGAAAGACTTCTATTTTGAAATTAAATCGTATTTCGAAGGATGGGTAAAAGAATTGAATATCATCACTTTTGAAAAATTACAAGACTTAATCATTGCTGATCAGTTAAAGAAAAGAACACCTTCAGAGGTTAGAGAACATTTTATTGATCAATGGTCAGAGCTGAACGATCCATTAGAACTTGCAGAAAAGCTTGACAGTTATGAATATTTAAGACTGGGAATGAAGAAAAATTCACCTGCCTTTGCTAAGAACCCAAATTTCAAAGACTACGTTAAATCTGCTTCAGAAAGAAAGTACAAACCTCCTAACTCTAGGGAAAATAACCAATTCAAAATTTTCAACTTTGAAAGTCCAAAATTTATTAAAGACAAACCAGAAAGGAGATTTTCTGTTCATTGCTATGGATGTGGTAATCCTGGTTTTATTCAGTCTAAGTGTCCAAAGTGCAACAAATTAAAAGAAGAGGCTAAAACAGTTGTTAATGGTGTAAACTTGTATAAGTCGCAAGCTTCAGAATCATTGTCCAGTTCAATTTTTTTAACTGTTTGTGGCGAAAAAGCAGCCTTTTGTGCAGACACAGGTGCGTCAAACTCCATTGCAGGAGAGAGATTTTATACTTTATTGAAAGAGAAAGGTTTCAAATTTCAAAAGAAGAATATTACAATGGTACTAGCCGATGGAAAAGATAGAAATGTTCCAGCTTTGACAACAGTCGTAAATCTTAATGTAGAAGGAAAGAGAGTTCGTATGAAATTTATTGCGTTACCAAACGCTAAAGGCAATAGAACGTTGCTTGGTACTGACTTTCTTCAGGCTGCTGGTATTGTGCTAAACATCCAAAATGGCACTTGGCATTTTAGTGAATATCCACACAGGCACTACTCATTTTATCGTGAACCATCCGAAACCGTAAGTACTGCAAAAGTAATAATGTCGCAGAAATTAACTTCTCCTGATATGTCTGCTGAAATTTCAAAAACCTCTGATTTCGTGAAATTGAGGGACGATGACGGAAAACACTTGACAAGAGAACAACGACTAAAGTTAAATTCATTGCTGAAAAAATATGAAAGTAGCTTCAAACCAGGGGGAGAATCTAATCCTTTTATTGAACATAGAATCCAGACTGGGAATAGCCTACCTATTGCCGAACCGCCATATAGAATGACACCTGCAAAGAAAGAATCGTTGAAGAAAGAATTAGATTCCTTACTAACAGAAGGAATAATTGAGGAGTGTGAATCTCCTTATGCAAGTCCTGTGGTATTAGTACCTAAACCGAACGGTACCATCAGATTGTGTGTTGATTACCGCATGTCAAACTCAACAACTATTCCGGATAACTATCCACTACCTAGAATGGATGATTTATTGACTGAAGTCAAGTTGACAAAATACATGTCTACGATAGACTTAAGCCGGTTATTATCAGGTCAAAGTTCATGAATCAGATCAAGAAAAAAATGCCTTTATATGTCCATTTGGAACTTTTAAATTTTTACGTATGCCCTTTGGTTTGCGTAATGCACCCGCAACTTTTCAACGACTCATTGATAAATTTAGATCTGGTCTCAAAGATGTCTTTGTATTGTCATACCTTGACGATATCATTATATTATCAGAAACTTTTGATGAACATTTATCAGATTGGGAAAAAGTGTTTGAAAGACTTTCTATGTTTAAAATGAATGCTAACAGAAGCAAATGCCATTTCTCTTGTGACAGAGTGAAATATTTAGGTCATTGGATAACTGAAAAAGGTGTAGAAGTGGATGCTGACAAAGTATCTTCTATTAAAAAAATTCAAACATCAAAATGTGCTAAAGAAATTCAGTCCTTCCTACAGACTTGCTCCTGGTTCCGGAGATATGTCCCACATTTTTCTGAATTTGCTAGGCCCCTTAGTGACTTAACTAAAAAGAATAAACAATGGACTTGGGGTGATACAGAACAGAAAGCATTTGAAGAGTTAAAACGACGGTTGATCTCTCCACCTGTGTTGTCCCAGCCAGATGGATCTAAACCATTCATTATAAGAACTGATGCCAGTAATTACACTCTAGGAGCAGTTCTTATCTAAGGAGAAAGCTCGGAAGAACATGAGATTGAGTATGCCAGTCGATTACTCAGTTCGGCAGAAAGAAATTATTTCACTACCGAAAGAAAAGCTTTAGCGGTAGTATGGGCTCTTGAGAAGTTCCGCGGCTATGTGGAAAATCAAGAAATTATTATTGCATCAGATCACCAACCCTTGAAGTGGCTTATGAGTATTAAATCGCCATCCGGACGCTTGGCTCGATGGGCTCTTCAAATCCAGTCATATCACCCGAAGATTCTTTATACTCCAGGAAGATCTAATGTAATTGCAGATCTTCTGTCCAGACCATTTGATACAACGGACAAATTTGTTTGTAACTTAAACACCATTTCCATAGATTTACCATCCCGGAAATCTAAAGTCATTCATGAAGAACAATTATAGGATGAGGAGGTAAGAAAGATTATAGACTGCTTTGAAAGTGGACGGAAAGATGAAAATTATGTGAATTGGATAAGTAGAGGTTAACTGATGAATCGGGGAATACTGTATCGATATTCACCTGAAACAGAATCAGAAGAAGCACAGCTAGTTGTCCCTTGTCATGAGCGAGAACGAGTCCTACAGCAATATCATGATTCTCTCACTGCAGTACATTGTGGAGCTGAGAATACGTATCAAAAAATTTCTTCTAGATATTTCTTTCCTGGTATGAGAAAGTTTATCGCCGAATACGTGAAAAATTGTGCTGAATGTAATCGGTACAAACCTAACAATCAGAAACCTGCTGGATTACTCAGAACGCCTATTTACTCACAAAGATTTGAGACTCTGGCAATAGATTTGTTTGGTCCTCTCCCAGAGACCCCAATTGGGAAAAGATGGATTTTTCTTGTTGAAGATACCAGTACAAGATGGGTCGAATTTTTTGCCCTAAAAGATGCCACAGCTATTAATTGTTCTAAAGTATTGATAGAGGAAGTGTTTTTACGTTATGGCTTACCTAGAAGGCTAATCAGTGACAATGGTGTACAATTTGTCAGTTATGTAATGTAACAAACTTGCAACATCCTGGGTATTAAGCAAGAACTTATACCTTAATATCATCCTCAAGCAAATCCTGCTGAACGGAAAAATCGAGACCTAAAACCCAAATTAGTAATTCTAGTTGGTGACTCATATGATACTTGAAAGGACAAACTACCAATGATACATTTTGCTTTAAACACCGGAAAATGGGATTCTACAGGTCATACGGCGGCCTACCTTCAGTTCGGAAGAGAGCTTCGAACCACAGACGATGTCTATGATGATATTAGAGCTGTTATTGATAACGATAACTTTGTCGCAGAAATAACTCCATACTTTAAAGAATTTGCACGACTTACACCCATAATTAGAGAACGCGTAGAGGAAAAACAAGATGCTAGAAAGGAATACTTCGACAAGAAGCATAGACCCGTTTATTTTCAACCAGGCGATAAAGTTTGGATCACTTTACATTCCATAAGCAAGTCCAAATGCAAAACAAGTAAAAAATTTATGCCCAAGCGTGAAGGACCTTATATTATACTAACAAATAGATCACCAAATACGTAAAATGTTGCAGATCCTGCTATCCCTGATCAAGTACTAGGTACTTATCATACCAATATGTTGAAGCCTTATCAACAATCATCTAGAGATAGAAGTCCCGTTTTTCCTCTGAAAAGTAGAGGAAGACCACGTCGACAGCCTCAAAAGCTTCTTAATCACAATCCTGTTCCTTGCCGGGACGTCGGCAGAGCCAGAGGGGGAGTCTATAGCGCCCCTATCTCAGCAACACCCATGACGTCATCAACAAGGAAGTGAGTCCCTCTCCAGCAACCATAGGAATGAGACATATATTAATATGACTCTTATGTTAACCCATTTCCCTTTATGTTTAGTTTTCATTTTGTTTTATTTGTAGTATATAGATCTGTGTTGTGCTCAAGTTGTATATTAAATGGTAATAAGTTACTTTTGAGCTATTTCAGGAATTATTTCTTTTTCCTATTCAACCAGATAAATGCTACATTGGTTATTTTTAAAATAATAATTTTTGATAATTCAGAATAGTTACTTAATTATAGTTACTTTAAGTATTCTTATTGTATGTGGTATAAAACTAATGTAATACGAACATTTAGATTTAAATTCTAATTATAACTTCATTATTTAATAAAAGTGGAATTCAACAATTATAGAAAATAAAAATAAATGTAGTACCTCATACTTCCTAAGTCCTTCCTTCTTAGAAATTTCTAAATCATTGCAGAGAATTTAGTCTAAAAATAAATATAAATGAATGAATAAAATTATGCATAAAACTCAGAAGAAATTACCAATTAGTAATTTTGAAGCTAAGAATTTTCATTTATTTACTGTAACAGCTTCAACTTATACTTTTCTATTTGCAAGACAGTGAAAAAAGGAGTACATTATATTATTTTTGACGATAAATATAGCAGTTTGATAATAGCTGAGAGTTTTAAATTTAATTAAATAAAAAGGTCACTACTAATACAAGAAAAATCAGTCTTGAAGAAAAGTATGCCCAATTTAAGAAATGCTATTTAAAAAAGAAAAACCAATGAAATAATCAAAAATGTGAAAAATTTCTTCAGTAAATAATCAAAATTTTTCTCTTATCTTTAAGATAAAATAAATCTGCCTTAATGTAATTTTGCTAGAGTAAAAAAAAAATGTTTTATTTAAAATATGCACGGGTAAAGAAAATGATGAAAAGATATTTCTTCATTTTACCAAATTGAATTACTTTTTTGAGATTTTTTATTTTATCACGCATTATTTATAATAGAAACTAATCTTTTATTTAAAATATTTGAACTTTAATACAAAATCATCAATGTTTAAGGAAAAAGGTGCAAAACATACGCATTTTATACTTAAACATAAAATAAACATATTTGATATTTTATAATATTATTAAACGAAAGAAACATGATTGGATGTTTACGGAAATTTTATTTGTATGGTATATATATTATTATTTTTTTAAATAACTAAGCTTAACTGGAAAATATTGCAAGTTTTTCAAATTTATTTAATATATGTTTTTAAAATTACAAAAATAATATACATTCAAGCTTGTTTTCTTCCTATTTTATTAAAAATGAGTGTAGATATGTACAAGAACTTATTTTATATCTATTTATAGCTAAAATGAAAGAAAATGTATTATAATATAACAAATCCGATAAATTAAATGTTAATAAATTCAAGATTATTCATTCAAACCGTTTAGTTTATTTGAAATAATTTTAAATAGACAGCTAAATAAGGTTATATATTTATCTATCAAAAAAACTGTTTAAGTTTTAAACTTAAAGATATTTCATTCAATCTTTAATTAATTTTGCATATCTGCATTGAAAATGATCAATTTCCTCATACAATTTTTAGAATGCTTTAGGAAATACACGGTCTTCTTTTAATGAAGTATGTACTAATAGTAAAATATATAAAAATGGTTTCTATATAATGGCTGATAAAAATAACTTTTAATTATTTCTATTAATGCCACTATATATAATTAAATATCAGATATTCAAATTATTGTTCTCATTCAAGAAAGAGCTTGAGAATTTGCCGTGAAAGTTAAAATTATTATTGAAAATAATTTGAATAATTAAGCCTTATATATTAAGAGCTAAATATTCGTAGAGAAGGAAATAAATGCTTTTAATCAAAAATATTTTAAGAATATTACGCTTTTTCTCTTTTCAGTAATAGGGTCTGCATTGAGTCACTATCTCTCAACAATTATTAAGGAATCTTAATGTTTTTTGGCTAGCAAAATTAAATTAGCTTTTTAATGATAGCCCTGTTTCAAATTAATAAATCATTAGAAAAATATTCAACCAAATACAGATTTCCGAAAACAAATAATACATATTTCTTTAGTATGTAAGGAAAAAAAAAAAGAAGCTTACTTCGCCTTCTTACTGATAAAAAGAAAAATGCATATTTCTTGATTAGAAAAGCAAATCAATCCAAACACGTAAAACCTACTGAGAAAATTACATTTTCTGCCTTGTCTTGACGTAAATGGAGCCTGAGGAAAACAACAAAGGATTCAGAGAGATTCTGAACGATAAAGCTTGTCAACACATTATTTCACTATCTTGATCTAGGAACTCCTGAGGGAGGCGTAGTTTTCACTGAATCTGTACATCGCCTGATAGTATCACCATGAATTAGTTTTGACATTTGCCCATTAAGTTTAAGATTTTTTTCCCTAAGAATCGAAACAATGTTAGCGAAAAGATAAATTAAATGAATCTAGCTCGATATCTCTTTTTTTCTGGGCTTCAAAGATAGAAAAAATCTAAAAAGAGTTTTGTTTCATTTGAAACGATCTGACAAGCAATACTTTTCATGTCTGGACTATAAAAGTCTGGAAGTTTAAATCAAGTTTAAAGATTTTATTCAAAGTGGAATCATTTACTGAACAAAATTCGAAATGCTTGATGAGTAGTAATACTTTATATATTTATTTTAAATTTATTTATTTGATAATGTTTTAAAAATTTTAATAATATAAATAGAATACTAGAATATATAAAACCAAATTAGTAGAATATCGTAAAGTAAGAATAATTCAGATAATTTGTGGGGAAATTAATATTTAGAAATTTAAAATCCCAGTCTTAAGTAGTGGAACATTTTTTCAGTTATAAACCGTTTTATCCTAATTTATTTATTTCGTTCAGATTTAGAAGAACCATGTTTTCTAAAGTTAATTCAACCTAAACAAATTAAATGCAACAAAATTTGAAAACAAATATATATTTCATACAAGAAATCTATCTCGTCTCTATTGGACACTGGGATAAAAGGGATAAAATTTGCACTTATAGGTTTTCCTGTTTTCTTCAAAGATGAAAAGTGATTTCCGAGTGCAAAATTTTACTTCATTTGAATATTAATATCATATTAACAAAATAGTTTAATTTTCAGTTGAATTTCCCTTTAATCTTGATGGAAAGGTCCAAAGCAAGTCTGACAAAGCATTTTGTCACATTTTACTCAGTATCTTTTGGATTTTCCTTTGCAGCCCTCTCTTTGTCAACGACGCTGTTTTTCTCACTTTAGTAAAAATGGCCAACACTATCCTTTTGGAAGTCTCTTTTTGCATTAGAAGGAACAGTCGAGATCCTAGGTCTACCTCTTGTTCTTATCACAGATGGTTTTAGATAAACTGTTGTTACAACTCTTCGAAACTTCTTCAAATTTAGCATAATTTTTGTCGAGAGATTTGTGAATTATCCATGCGTTTACCATAGCCATATCCAATGAACGTATAAACAGGGGCCAGTTCCACTTTTCCCCACGAAGTTTAATGAAATAAAGTTCAGCCAACAAGTCTGGTTAATACACACAACCAATTTGTTTGCTATACGAATTTATCAAATTCGGCATCTTCACGTTAACTTTATCTTTGTGTCCTGTTACTCACCTCTTCACATCAAAAAATGGTTCTAAAGTGCTGAAATTTGTGGCAACAGTAACAGTACTATTCTTATTCCATCTCACCAGAATAATCTCAGAGTTCTCGTCAAATGCAAAATCAGACATGTTTCTTTCTTTCTTCCGCATAGATTTAGATTCTTCTATAAGACACTCATGATTTATCCGATTTTCTCGTATGGTTCCTGTAGCTCAAAAGCCATGTTCACAAAGATTTTTCGAAAGATAAATGCTGGTAAAAAAGTTGTCAAAATATGAACTGTATCTTAAAGGATTCATGATTTTCTCTGTTAGTTTCATCACACCCCAAGTATCTATAGGAGTATCATTTCTTGCATGATATTCTTTACCGCAATAGACAGAAAAATTGTAACAATATCCCTCTCTTCCACAGAGAGTCCAAGATTTACATTCAAAACGAATTGGGTTACCTCGGATAAACTGTTTCAGACTATTCTTACATTAATGCCTGAAGATCATTTCATCAATACTTAGATTTGCAGAGAAGTGTTCAAATTTCATAAAATTATTATTGAATATGACAAACAAAGTTTTGACTTTGAAGGATCGATCCTGGGCATGCTGACTTACAGTCCGATTGTCAACAAAGTGTAAATAAAATTTCAGCTTTTGGAAGCGGTTTCGTGATATGTCATTTTTCACCAGAGTAATGCCAAGGTCTTCGGTACCTCACCGGCAGTCACGTTCACAGGTATTTGAATGATAACCAGTAAAAAGCAAAATTTCTACAAAGCACACATTTCATTAGCAGTGGTACAGAAATCGTGTTCATTTTTTACATTTGTTGCATATCGCACAGTTTCTTTTACAATGAGATCGTAAAATTCCCTGGAATAAAACTGCTCAAAAAGCTCTGATGGAGTTTTGTCTTCCAGTGCAGCTTCCATCTGCTTGAGAAAGACACTTGCGGTTGATTCAGTCTGTATTTTTCATTTTGTGTATTGCAATAACTTATTCTTTATCCAAAATGACTGAAGCTGTTTAACTTTTTTTCCTTGTTCTTTGCTGTCAAAGCATCAGAGATTGTAGATGGTTTAGGCTCAAAAATATCTCTAGTTCTGGCCTCCATAGACCTAGGAACATCATTTGTAATAATATCACCAGTGTTTACCTCATTCTCACCGCTTTCATCTTCGTCAATTTGTTCACTAGCATCTAATGGTAACTCAGCAATTTCAACGTCGCTCTCATCTGAATCTAAACTATTTAGTAAATCCAATGCTTCCTCTAACTCCAAAAACCTTTGTACTGACGTAACTCAGCAGGAGAAAAACATTAGAAGAGGGAAATTATTTTTTTTTACTCTTAGTAAGAAAGGAAGAAAGAATGGGTCAATTGCGTTAAATGCGTCATATCGTCCCACTATCCTATTTAAAGGACAATTAAAAAATAATGAGCTAGAACCTACTTAAGAATAATATAACTCTAATTTACCACCAGGATGATAGGGAAAGAGTACTATCATATAAAACATACCCAGAGAAATGTCCAAAGTAAACTGAAAAAGAATTATGCAACCGCTAAGAGATGATACAAACTACGCCCATTAATGAGGTGATTTGACAAAATGTCTAGGAGAAGGGGGAGGAGGCGACAGCAATAATACATTCTAGCAGAAGCTAATACATACCCTTACATGTTCCATCTAACAAATTATTCGCAACAAACAAATAGTGATTTCCATGTGATATTTTTCAGCTGTTCTTTAAATAAGACAATGAGATAAAATGAGTTAAACTTTCATTATTTATTTTACATTAGATTAGAGGTTTTCAATTTTTTTAGCAAATATAAAGACCTTGTATGATATTGCACACATATATATCGTGGATTATACAGTGATTTGAATGTGAATTACATAGTCACAGTTTTTGTTTTATATCGCTATCTTTTTAGAAAAAACTCCCTATAAATGTTTCTTTTCTTATTTCATAAATTGTGTACTATCAAAAAAATATTATTTTGAAAGTTAAAAAATAGCCGATTTAAAATTCAATCAAGCTTGCAGATTTTTAAGTATCATGTTTTAATTTATGCATACATCAATTTCATCTCACTAAAATATTTTAGCAATGAATAAATATAACATGGAAAAATATCAGATTGGAAATCTAATAAAATAGGATAGATTCACCAGTGATTATATACAACAGGTGATTATCAAAATAATGGAAACAACTTAGTTTTGTAAAGAATACTTTCATTAGTATGGCTTAAGAGCTTTTGGAAAATTTAACAACTTGGAATCGATTTAAAAAAGTACTGAATTGTCCTTAGAGGAAGATTGTACCACAGTCTTCATGGATATTTTGAAAGTTCTGAGATTGATGTCAGTGGAATATATCGATTCCGTATTGAAAGCTCTAAAATAGACCAAAAAGTTCAATTACACTGAAGACTTTTATGAAAAAACTTATATATATGCACTGAAAACCAGTTCTACTACAAAAGAGGTAAATGGCCAACCAGCTACATACCTCAAGAACAACTAAACCAATTGCTTAAATTGAGGTTAGGTGGCTTTGGGGGCCAAGTCCGATGTATCTTTTAAGTATATATAATAAGTTTTCGAATTTACGTATACATAATAATTATATCTAAATTTTTAAGTTTTCTAGACTGTACTTTTCATTCTGCTTACATTTATTTTAGGAAAGTATCCTCCCTTACACTTTATAAAAATTACCTATAAAATTATAATAAGATGTTCATGGAGAACTAAAAATTTGAGACTATTTTTTCATAGTATAAAAAAAAATTCTTTTCACTAACCAATCTTTATTTTTTGTATAAATTTTATTTTATTTCATTTCATATTTTATTGCTTTACTATTCACAGTTGTTGATTGTTACATTTTATTTATAATACAAAATTATTTCTCTTTGGTTTCATGAGTATAAGTTATACTGCTCTAGTTTTTAGAGCTTTATTACAATTTCGATTTCCACAGAAAAGTATATTTAATATAGATCAGATTTAAGATTTAAACCATTAGATTATTTTAATAATATATATAATATTTAATACAAAATCAGGTGTAAGATTATAAATATTATTTCCTTATTAAATGAAAAGTAAATTTACTTTTCACATTTTATTTGTGAATTTAATAAGAAATATATGTCTTATGAATGAAAGAAATAAAAAAGTATTTTTTAAGACAAGAAATATGTTAACTAATTTAAGAATCAGTTTAAGATTAATACTACATAAATTAATATAAGATGAATTAAAATAAATAAGTCCATGTTTGAAACAAAAATCTGTCATGAATTTTTTAGCGTACATTGATTTATGATAATGATTTTAACAATGCCATGAAAATTTCTTGATTTTCACCTAAATTAAAATTTCTCTTGGATCTGATGATCTCAGTTAAATTCCAAAAAATCTATAAAAGTTTTGACAAATAAAAATATTTCAATTAAAATTTAAAATTTTTTATTTGAAAGACTTTATATTGTGTGTGTGTGAATAAAAATATTGATAATTTACGGAATTAAATACTATAAGCGGACAGTAAATAATATAAGAACGATATTCACACATGTATTTAAATATGTATTTGTCTAAAATTTATTATTATTCTAAAAATATAATAACTGTTTGTGTATAAGGTATGATGAATCAATTCAGATTATATGAAAAATTCTAATCATATTTAACAAATTTATCTCCATAATGAATCCTCAAAGATTTCATCAAATTAAAAATATCTGAATACAATTTTTGGACAATAATAAAAGTGAAAATCCCATAATTTTTTTTCTATGGACTTTTTCTTTAATTTTTAAAAAAAGCAATTTTTTTCATAAATTTGTTTAAATATTAATAATTTAATGAAGGAATACAATAAGAAATATTTGTTCAATTTAGCATTTTAAATAAAATAAACAATTTAATCAAAGAATCAAAAATTTTAATAGAAAATTAAGAATTACTAAAAATTAGGAAACAAATTTATACGAAAATAATTAATATTTAAAAATTAAGAAGCATGTATAAATAAAAATAACTTATAGTTAAAAAAAAATGCATTTTTTTAAAATCTCCTTTTAAAAGTAAAATAAAGATTATTTTATGTTCTCAGACTGAAAATAATGTGCTCATCCCGTTGAAAAATATATTGCAGTAATATGTTTAATAAATTACCGAAAATACTTTTAGAATATGCAATGAATAGCAGAAAACATTCAAGTTTGTAAAATATTCAGGTCATGCGTCTCAAAACTAAATACTAGCTTCTAGAGTAAATACAAGCTTCCACAACTAGATTTCCCGCAACCCTTTTAGCCTGTGACGCCATTTACGTTCAAATGATTGAATTTAGACATTTTTTCCTTGAAACTACTCTACTAATTAGGTTTGCACTTGGCTAAAATATTTATCTTTGGCCATCGTTCCTCAATGTTTTAGGAGAAAATTGTTTCTCAAAAGTAAAGTCGATGCCATGCACCAAAGTAACGAGCAAATTATGCATATCACATAATCCAAAAGTAATAAATTTTTCCGGTTCAGCAAACATATATGCAAGTTGAGCTATTCCGCTTTTCAGAAAAGGAACAAAATTCTGTTCGCAATTTGCTGTCACTTCCCGCCTGCGATACATGTTGGAAGATACATGAAAACCTGAACTCTCCACAAAGATAATGCCTTAGGATATTTCCAGCAGCTAAACTCCTGCAATGGTCTTCGAGACGTCTATCGATTAACGATCGTTGGGGAAGTGCTTCTACTGGATCAGCGTTGGCTGTAGAGCGAGAAGTCAAATTCATCAAAAAAAAAATGTGCATTAAGTTAAGTATTTAGAAATGTTCCTACCCTAACCATCTATTTTTTAAGGTAATCATTAAAGGTTTTTTAGGAAAGAGGGGAAGGGCAAAATATTGCTATAGTTATTTGTATAGCGAGCAATTGACTAGTGCAATGTGGTGCACATGAAGAAATTTATAAAACTTTATATGTAACATTTCCATTGCAAAATTCAAAAATAAATATTGATTGTGTAAATTGTAATTTTCATGTAAAAAAAAAAAACCCAGGAAAATTAATTTACTAATAAGAATCAGAAAGAGAGAAAAAAAAAAGAATAAAGATATTTTTAGGCTGTTTCTCACTGATTAAGTAAAATATTGTCCTTTTCGTAGGGTAATTTGAATATTTTAAAATATTATTTTTGTGCAAACATTTTTACACTGCAGCTTGTGTCCTACACAGAATACGTTTTAACAACAAACAAATTACACATAAAAAAAAAAAAAAAAAAAAAAAAAACATTAGACCACTCAAATTTTCAATTTTTCAAATTTTTTAATATTTAAAAGTCGCAATAAGTTCTTAATACATTAGAGATATGTTTGGTAATATATCTTTTATATAAATAATATATATGTGTGTACAAAAATTAAGGCATTTTTCGATAATATTGCTAAAAAATTTGAACTGTAAAAAAGAAAAATTGCAGGCCTCTTTTCTACGTATAAGAATGTATTTTAAAATGTTTTCAATAATCAAAACATTTATAAGGATTAGTAATAATTCATCTACCTTTAAATACAATTATAAAATAATTTTGCTTTTCGTTTGCTTTTTTGTAAGAAATAGAATATAAAACATTCGGGAATAAAGCCTTTAATATGGAAGATAATCTTCCAAGAAGTACATCATGTGCACTGATATATCACGCTCTTAAACTATGTTTTGACAGGAAAAATTCACGAATCTTACTTATCAGTTGTGAATCTACAAAAATTTTAAACATAAATTGTATGTAAAATAAATCAAACACAATGTTTAAAACTCTTAAAATATGTTAAATACAATTCATTTTTTACATATGTAGCATTCAATCAATAAACTATTTTCTCCTAAAAATGAAGATCAGTGAAAAAAGGAAAATATTATCTAACGATTCTATTTTGTAGAAATAATTCCTTACCTAATACAACAACAAAAAGGAGGGTTAATATTATTACATTTAACAATTCTTAGATCTACGTTAAATAAAACGGAGGCAAGAGTCTCCCAACGAAAATAACACTCCAAATACTTGAAGAATGATAGTGTATCCCATGCTATTTTAAAATGAAGTATTATTTTGTGATGATAGCAGTCTTATACTGATAAGTCATTTAATAGATATGTTGGACTGCTCATCTTAACACTTTTTCTCTCTGTGGTGTGATGAAAATGACAAGAAGTGTGTTGATTCCTTCATGAATAGACTGTCTGCTTGTATAAATCTAAGCAATAGTAAATTTTATGAAATCTTATAATGAGGGTAAAAAGTTACGATTTCCTGTAGAGAGTAGTGATTCTGTTCCACCTGATCTATAATTATTATTATTAGTGGTAAACTATTATTATCTGCAATTCATTAATGTCGATTTAGCACTTCAAAATAGTATCAAACTTTTACTGTGTTTTTCTTTCTCTCAATAGCTAAGAATTGAATTGTCTTCGCAGACAAACGATATTTCAAGAACATTGTTATCTATGAGCTAGACGTTACTAAATTTATGATTTCTATTAGTTTATGGAAAAAGAAAAAATGTATATATTTACCTTTGTTTACATGATAAACCTTTATTTAAACAAATATCCTTACTATGATGAATTGCAAAGCAAAACAGATGAACTTAATACTATATTACCTATCTTAATTTATTAAAACGTGTTTTTCTGTCATTTGCGACGTTTTGAATTCCAAGTGAAATCTTTCATATATGGAAAACTGTATTGAGATAATGTAAAAAATGAATCTTGAAAACTTCTAAGTACCTTTAGCATTAGGTATGCATGCAATAGTGAGACATGTGACACATTGCTCTTATTTCAATAAAAACTAATAAATTAGTATTGCATTAGATATAATGTAATCATTAATGTTAGAAAGATTAAAAAATTTAATTTAAAGATTAAAAATGTAATCATCTGTAAAACTAGGAGATTCTGAGTTTTAATATTACAGCTTCACTAAAATTAAATTATATAAATAAAGATAAAAAATATAATGCACACCTAAATTAAATTAGATTTTACTGAAGCATTATTATATTTCTTGGCAAAATAAAGTTAAAACAGATAAAAAAAATAGATTTGAAGCTTATAAAACAAATACTGAATTAAAATATAATTTATTAAATAAAATTGTAATTAAAATCATTGGAAGAATTAAGAAATGACTAGATAAAGTAAAAGAAGAATGATGCAATTAATTTTTTATATTTTATTATGAATATCAAATCTATAATGATATTTATATCAATCAGTTTCAAGAAAATAAATTCGCATAAAAACCATCTACTATTCGATATTAATTTATGCCAATATTTTAATTTAATGAGTGTTACAATTTAGAAAATTACATATGATAACACAGCATATTATGTACTAATTCCATCTGTTGAAAAGAAATTATCAAATGAAATATAATTTTAAATTTTAAACTACAAAAGATATAATTTGAATGTGAAATTTTATACAAAGGAGAAAAATTTCGCAAACTGGGAATGAAGCTTCATTTTGCTAGTAAAGCAATTTTAACTTTCTGTTTTCTTCTGCACATACCTTTCAGTGAATTTCCTTTTTCAGTTAAATGTGAAATAAGCAAACATGATGGAAAGGGAAGATTAAATGTCCAGTCAACTTGGAAATTTTCCTCTGTGGGAAAATTCTCAAAAAGGTTGAAAATATAAAAAAAAATAATAAAAGAACTAAATAAGAAAAAAAAGAGAGAAAAATATATATCCTCTAGTCCCACAATTTGTTTTCAACTGGTTGCAATTGCGAAGAATTCTAAACTATAAAATGAAACGTAAGACTAGAGTTAGAAAATAGGAATTCTATTTATGCGTGTCTATTAAAAGAACTGTTTGGAAGTTCTTTTTTAGAAATAAATAGAGAGTTGTATAGTATATTAAAGTAAACTCTCACATACTAAATAAATTCTGCTCAACAACTGGAAAGTAAAAAGAAGTAAAAGCTTTTTTTTAAAAAATATAAATAAAAATGTGCATTTAAATATTTTTAGAGAAAATACTTATGGAACATATAAAGCTTTGAAAAATATGCAAAATAAACTAAAGATACTTTTCTGAATATCAATTCAAATACCAGATTTTTTTTTTTTTTTTTTTTTTTTTTTTTTTTTTTTTTGAAAAAAATCTGCAAGCAAATATAAAGATTCACGATTTTTATTTTTTCTATAAAATATTCCAATAGTTTCAGATGTTTTCTTCAATATGTGCTTACTGGTTCTTTAAAGCAGTTGATCCTTGGTTTGTGTTCTGCTCAAAGAAATTTTTAGTTTTCTACTGTTTTCATAAAAGACTAAAACTACTAAAATAAGGAATTTTAGTCCAATTTATTTGTATGTACTAGATAAATTTCACATAATAGAGAAAATCACAATTCGTCATTGACTCAGTTTATGAAACAGTTTTAGGTTTTAAAAAAGCAACAATTATATTTCTGACAATTCATTGAAGTGCTAGGGAAACTTTGCAAAATACACGCATTCACTTTTAACTAATAACAAATTTAGTACTGGTATCTTTAACTGACTAGTTTAAACAAGATTAGATTGTTAATTATTAAGCAATAAATACAATAATTTATCTAATTTTATGCTTGATTTTTTTATAAAAATAATTAAATTTGCTATTTGTGCACTTTTTAAAAAAAAATGCAAGGAACATTTTGCAATCTTTTGACCCTGTTCTTACAAATGGAATGAAATCATAATATAAATAACTTACGAATTGAAGGAAAATATTTCTTCTTTCTAGGAATATAATTTGAGTTAAATAAAAATACATTTATGTAAGTTTAAATTAAATAAACATTGTTATTATTAAATTAAATATGCATTATTATTAAATTGTATATCAAATCCAAAGTTTTTTTTTTAAAATTAAAACAAGTCTAAAAATACATGCTTATTAGTGTCAATTCATACGTTTAAATCATTCTAATGATAAAATTAATTATTTTCAATGATAAAATTAAAAATACCGTTTTAAGGTAACGTAACATTTTTCTCTTTTTTTATAAAAATTTCCAATTGTTGTATGTTTTGCTGAATTTTCTCACTTAGAAATTCAAAATCACGAAGCGAAATCGGAAGATAGTAGTTTCGAAAGGGAATTACAATGCGAACAATGAGGCACTTCTCCAGCAAAAGGAGCTGTAGGAAAAAAAGTAACTCGAAAACAATTGAGCGAAAACTCGAGTTATTCGATACAGAGTTAGAATTAATTTTATTCTTTGGGGACTGTTGACTCTCTTCTTTCCGAAACTTAATTAGTGTTTCGCTGTCCTGAAATGGGAATATATTCAATGAGGAATTTTCAAACTGATAGCAGTGATGGTTTTTACGAACAAACTAATGTAAATAAAATAATCAATACCTGTAAGAGATTTTATTTTCTTTATCCTACAGGCAAAAAGAAATAAAATAATTGTAAAGAAAGAATCATTTCTTCTAAGCATTGTTCAAAGAGAAAAAATAAAACGTGGGCGTAACCGCAACTGTGACAATGTCTATTTGTCAAGTCGATAAAAAAGAAGATAAAGAAAAAAATTTCACGCCAAATCGGAGATTAAATCGCCAAATTTGACGATGTGACAACATATATTTTTTTTTTCCTTTACGAGATGCAGCATTGCATTTTACGCCTCTGGCTACGTTTCAAAAATTAAGTAACATTTGTACCCCTCCCCTCTTTTAGCATTTTTTCTTCTATATATTTTGTTTCCTTTTCACTCTCTATCTCAATATTTTTTTCACAATTAATTGATTTTCATCTCTAATCTTGCATGCCATGATCATTTTTCTCTTATAAATTATTTGCAAATATCGCCAGAAAATAAAACAATTGCAGTGTGAGAATCACTTTTTATTTTTAAACTAATTTATTATTATTTTTTTTATTTATTCTCAATTTGATTACTAATTTTAGGCTAGTGATGCATTAGAAATGAAATTAATTTAAGAGATTACGAAAACTAAAAGTATTATCAAGTAATACAAATTATCGAATGCATTTTATGTTATTTGAATTTACTTAAAATCTATGGATTTTCTTTTCTGAATTATTGGATATTTTGATTTATTGACATGTACTTGCAAAATGCATTGCTTATATGCTTTAACAGTATTATTCCTATAAGGAACATTTTAAATAGATTTTGGAATCATTTATACTGTTAAAGTATTTTAATTTGAAATTTCAAATCAATTAAGTGTTTTATCTGCCTTTTCCACATAACATTTTATTTATATATGTTATTCCATTTTTATATGATGATTAAAATTTTCTAATTTTTTAAATGATTACTTAAAGTTAAAAAATTAAGAATAAATAAATTTTAAATAGTTTTTCTAAAAAAGTAACGAATAAAATACATAAAAGTGCTTATAAAATCATCAAGAAATAAAGATTTAAAACTACTTCTCTAGAAGTGCATTTCCAAGAACAAGTAGCTAATATTTCGAGAAATGCCTTTTACATTTAGATGAAAAATGTATTGTTCTTTTATGAACGGTATTTTTTCTAGATAAATGGAAAAAACTGGTAAATTTCATTGATGAAATTTACTGGTATTTTTGTATATATCGAGAAAAATACAAAAAACAATTAACGATAATGCATAAAAATATAAAAATGCAAAACACCAGTAAAATCAAATGATGAACGACTGAAATTAAATTGTGATTAAAAGCATTTGGAATGTATAAGATAAAAATGTATCTGTTAATAAGATACTATATATGTTAAGGAGATATAATCAATTGTTGTTACTCTCGAACCCAGTCTGATAAAGAATCAGATCTCCGATGAATTATACGTGTTCTTATGAATCAGTTTTACAATCTTAAATAACTGTCATTAAAGAACACTTTTCATTGGAACTATTTAATGCTGATAGCGCTTGCTATGTTAAAAGAAAATATGGTCTTTGCTTGTTTTCCGAGATAATCTATTTTCAATTCAGACATAAACATTCATCAAGTTTATTAACCTCTTACAGCTACTTATAATAAAAGCTCCTTTCTAAGTAGTAATATTAAAAATATTTTAAATATAGTCTAGATTCTAGAGTATATATATATCCGGGTCTTCCTGTAATAACAGAAAATAGAATTAATTATAACGTTTAAAGCTGATTCTTCAAGATCTGTAATTTAAATCTGTATTAGATTGGCATAGGTCGATTATAATTAAATGAGTCATTATTTTGTTCTTCAAAGTTCAAGATGTTTTCAAGATTTTATATTTTGGATCTAAATCTAGCCATTTAATCTGTGTGGTAGCCATGATTTAACTCTACTATTATAGTTTATTTAAAGTTTATTAGTTACTATGGATATTCTAATGTTTCTTCAATATGTTGTTTTTCAAGTTTTAGATTTTTGTTTAAGATATTTGTGGATTATAATTAAACTTTATTCATAATATCTTGAAGATATTTTTATTTTCTTTAGACTCGAACAAGGATTACAGTCCTCAACTTCATATGCAAAGCATGATTCCCTTTGTAACTAAACTAAAAATCTCAGTAGAATGTGAATGAGGTATTTTAGAATTTGATGGAAATTATCAAGAGAAATTAAGATCAATTGTCATTATTCTTGTCTTATGGTATCCCATAATTTAAGCGCAACAAAATAAGTTTAAAGATTTATAAGTCACATTTTGATTCCGTTTGAAAGTTTTAAATTGGGTATAGATTGAAACTTGTTAAATCTTCTGTGCTCGTCTTTTGTTTCTTAAGGTGACTATCAACTTGAAAATACAAATATTTATACCATGTTTCACATTCATATTAAAAGATAATTAATTTGATTATGAAATAACTTTTAGATACATAAGTATTGCACAAATCTTCTTTTCTTAAAATTGCACCTTCATTATTCAACACGTATTTAAAAATGACAATAACATTAACAATGAAATACACAGAATTTATTCATCTGTTATTTTCTCGAAATATTTTTATTTTTATTTAAAAGTATTGGTAAAATTTTGAGAATATTAAATGAAAACGATAAAGTTCAGAAAACATACTTCACGCTAAAAAACAGATGATTCTTCAAAGAAAAGAAAATCTTTAGTTCACTGAAAATAAATGAATTAGTTAAGAAAACTTTCTTTTAAAATCACTATTTGACACTTTAACAGCTTAGTAGATTTTTTCGAGATGGTGAATCAAATTTACATGTCGCAGAGTAGAAATTTAGAAAACTCTAACATGCATTTAATTGGGCTTGTCGGCAAGTGTAATAGCGCATTATTCTTATATCTATCTATTAACAGAGACTGGAATACAACAAGAAAATTTTCACTCTGAAGAATATTTTGCTATTACCTTTCCAAAGTGTGCCTTTGGAATTTAGTCAAATAATATTGTGATACTAGTTATTTCTGTTTAATATTTTCTACAAGGTTTTTAGCATTATTTGATATTTATAATGAATTTTTACGTAGTGTATAATACAATGTTTTATAAATCTTAAAACCACTCTTCAAATGATAAAAATAATATTTTTGTATTACCATTAGATGTGATTTTTTTTACATAATTATTAGCTTATATAAGTTAAATCCGATTTATTCTTTGTTTTGATATTTTTTAAGATATTCCATATTCACGGGAAAAAAAGTAAAAAGAAATTGCCTCATAAAGTAACCAAGGAGAGTATTAACGTCAGTGGTATAGAGGAATTAGAACTAATTATTTCTGAACTGTTGCACCCAAAAGAAAATAATTTGGCTCACAGCCAGTGTTATTACTCCTCATATTTGAGTCGTCTGTTTTCCAACACTTTTGTTTATAGCCGAGTAATCTGGCACATTGTTATCCTCAGAAGAATAAAATGCGTTCGAAGAATTGGTAGGAGTGATCTAAACAACCATTTTGGGAAAGCTAATGGTTTGTTTCAGAAACATTCAATATTAGAACCTCATTCAGGATTATAACCACTAAGATCGTTGTTTTCAGTTTGTAGAATCAATTTATGGTATCGATAAATTAGGCTACTTCCATTTATTTAGGAAAATTTTGGTAATATTAAATAAAAATATTTACATATCGTACTACTGACTTTTAAGAATTATTGTCAATATGATATTTGAATTATATTTAAAATTTATAGCTCTGATATTTAAAATGCATTATAAGTTGAAAGACATTGGTATATATAATGTCTTAAAATTAATTGATGAATCTTATGAGTCAAATATATATTTTTAATTAACTAGGAAAATTTATTCTATAAATATTCCATTTCCTGCTCATTTTTTAGCAGATACTCTAAAAATTGTTGCTTAATATTCTTCAAATCAAGGGTGGCATTCTTGATCCAGAATAATTTTTCATAGATATTGGGTACCATTTATAATTTTGCAATGGAAAATATCTGAAAAAAAAATCTGGATGCTTCCTTCTTAAAGAAATGTATAATAAAAGAAAAAAGGAATCACACTTATCTCTTATTATTAACAACTATTTTCAAAGATCTTCCTGTAAGAAGTGCTTGTTCTTTCAATTAAATTACTATTTTGTAATGAATGTCATTACTCAAACCTCTCAAACAGAAAATATCACTAGTGACGAAATAATGTTTAAAATCTTCACATTTACATAACACCTAAATTTGTAGAATTTATTTTGTCTTTTCTAAAGTTTTCACAAAATCATTTCTCTCTGATAGAATTTTTTGGAAAAAAAATATGATAAAAAAAGAGGAAACCTTTGCAATAACTTGTTTTAAAAATTTGTTTAATAACTTGTTTGAATTATCAGTTTTGATTACTTAACTGTTTGAAGCATTTGTACCATGATTGAGTCACAACTGTTCTCCTATACTAAGAAACAAATGTAGTTGATGCATAGTCAACTGGAGGATTTTTAAGACATGTACTGGCGGATATATTCAGTTTTCTATAAAAATATTACCTATGTAAATTAGCTTATATTTTACAGTGTAAATCATTTTAATTTGAATACATATCTTTCCACATGAAATGATATTATATTAAAACACCCTTACTGAAATTAATATTTTAAGGTAAAAAATGATAAAAATGTTTTATAATGCACATAGAATTTCCAAAAGTATTCAACTTCCTTATTATCAATATATTAGAATCACTTGTAACTATTGATAGTTATTATTTCCCTTATTTGTTTGATAGCTGTTTTTAATAATTATTTCATTAATTTTATGAGAGTATGTGTGTCAATCTGATTTCTGGTATAAGGAATTATCTCTAAACTGATATTATTTTGAATAACTCATTCTTTATCCTAAATTATGTTAATCAATAATATCTTTCTAAAGTAAGGCACTTGGCACATAATTGAATTTGAAAAACAAAATATAAGTTGTAACTATTATGAAAAAGTGATTTAAAACTTAGATTTTTAAAATTTCTATAGAAGTTTTTAAAGAAAATCAGATTTTAATGTATTAATTGCAATAATATTTCATTTAAAAAATTTAATGTGAGAAAAATTTAATTCTATTTGACATTATTTAATTTGAGCATTATTTAAAAAATAACAAATTTTAGAAAAATCAAACACAGACACACTTACTATTTTAACGAAATAAAGGTTATAAATCCATTTTAAGCGTTTTAATATCCATCAGATAAAGTACAGAGTTAATTGTATTTAAGTCGCAAAGGAGTAAACTCGGAAAACTTCCAAATACCCACTGTGAGCAGTGTGTATGTAGGAAGCGTAATAGCTATTTGCCGTTTCTAAACAGGGGTTCAGATTGAATCCGAGACTTTGTACGACGAAGAGTGCTACCTTATCATTTAGTAACTCAATTAGTGAGCTAAACATACATATTTAATATGATGTAAAATGAAATTTTCGGAGAAAATATCATAACCATATGTATATTTAAGTTTGAAAACATTTCGGATTCTTATATTTTTTATTCATTAGCTGTGAATTTATTAATGTATTTAATCCTTATAGTACTTTTTCAGTTAATAATATTAGTAATTTATTAAGCGCCTTCAAATTGTTAGTTTTCATTTATTAAGAAAATTTGCAGGCCATTATAAATTAATGCTACACTTTATGAAAAATACAATAAATATGAAATTTGTAAAAATACGTTATTGCACATTATTCTGCAAGTTGCATTTGCAAGTTTCCCAGAATAATTTTTCATTTCTTATGTTCACTTCAGAAAAGATTATAAAAATTTACAAAACGTGCAAAATTATTCGATTTAAATTTTTAGAAACCATACATGTATGTTTTATTGATCAGCTGTAAATCAAATAATTGTTGGGTATTTTTAATACAATTACTCACCAATCATATAAATATTTTTCTCTAAATTGACTGATACTAAAATAAATCCAAAGTTCTACAATGAAAATGTTAAAAAAAATTTTCCCGCCAAGAAAATTTAAAATCCTATTAAATGAAAAAGTTTTAGTTGAAACAACAAAAATATAGCTTATCGCAATCACCTAAAGTAAATCAGTTCCTTAACTAGCTGAAACTATTGCAGTACTTTTAAAAAGAAGAATTATAGTGAAGCTCATAAGTTAAAATGAAAAAAGGAAACTCGTCTCTGTTGCTTTTGGAAGTCAATATTACTAGCAAACAGTGTGATATGATCAATCAATTAGTTGAGCGAAGTACACACAAAAGGGAGAGCGAATATAAAAAATGATCTATCTCCACCTTATATTGATTGCAAAAATTCTATATCGGAATTTTTTCCGAGCTGTATTGTCAATGGCAAACCGGTATTGGGTCATATCAAAAAGCATATCCATCATTTTTCACCATATACACAGCGGATGTTTAATGACAGCTCCTGAAAAGGCTTTCAATGAATCAGTAAAGTGATGGCAGGTGATTAAGAGAACAAAAAAGCTTGTTCCAGTTTATTTATTTGTGAGAATTTTCCTAGTTTTACGGAAATTGATAAAACAAAATTTCACTGAATTTTTGCTGGTAATGTACGCAAATATATTGAGTGTCAAAAGATGATAAATAACAAAAAAGTCATTGGTAGACAGGTGCGCAAGCTCCACAATTGCGCAATTCGTCAATGGGGAAAGAACAAAAAAAAATGTATGACAGCTTTTGTTATGCAATTCTGTAGGCTGTCTTGCGAATGATGGGGGATATTAATGTTGTGTAAAGTAACTGTAAAAATATGCAATCAATTTCTCTTAAATAAAACATAAAAAATATACTTTTTTATATGTTTTAAATATAATATATATATATTTTTTTATAATAAAGTAAAACATGTTTATATAATAAAAACATGTTATATAATAAAAATATATGTTTTACTTTATTATAAAATAAATATTTTTTTATATTTAAACATATCAAAAAATATATTTTTATATGTTTAAACACTTATTTTATATAACATACAAAATAAATATATATTTTACTTAAGGGAAATTTTATTATATGTTTATTATATTAATGATTATATATTTTGCTTTTAAGCAAAATATATTAAAAAATGTATATATATTTTACTTAAAAATAAGTTTATGTTAATAAAGCTTAGTATTAAATGTTTACAGAGCTTTAAGCTTAATATGGCTTTAAAATTTTAAATTCAAAATTTTAAGGTTCCTTTAATCCTTTCACATTTAATGACACTTACTAATAAGTTCACTGGAATTGAAACACATAATTAATGGATTACAGTATTTTTCAAAAGATAAGAAAATAAAAAAAAAAACATTTTTTCGTTTGGCTAATACATTAATAAACCACAACATATTAGAGAAGAATATATTTTAATGGATTTCAATTATCAGTAACTATATGTTTTGCAAATGGAGTTAAAAAATAATTATTGTTTATTGTTCAAATTTTAAAAATAATGTTTGGTTATAATCATAAAAGCAAATTGTAAAAATTGGCATCGCCGATATAATATGATAAAATAAAAATATATAAACTTATACGTGACTTAATTTTTATATAGAAAATAACTTAAAAATAATAAAGAATTATGAAGATTTATCATTTCAAAAATATTAAAATTTCCTAGATACAATGAATTAATCTAAGATTTTCACGTTCAAAACAATATCAAAAGGAAAATCTGTATTTTTATTTGAATATTTTCAAGCAGTAATACGCAACATAATATTAAATATACATGTTTGTAACATTTTCTGTAATGTAACAAAATTCATATTTAATGGAAAACCACAATTATGAAATTTTGATAACAGCAAACATATAGCAATTTTTCTTCAATTTTAATTTAAAAATTTTATAATTTAACTGCACACATCTTATAATGTTTTTGCAATATAAGAACTGTAATTGTAATAGTAAATTTATAATTGTAAACCATAATTCTTATACCTATGCTATTCTTCTCTGCCTTATTTTAAGTACTATGTGAATTTACTGGATCATTCCCTTCTTGCTGGTTTGTAATATTATTATTTTCATATGAAATATAAATTTAAAAAGATTAGTTATATCGTTCTCATTTTCTCATCCATAAACAGAAACATTCATAACAGCATTTGAAGAGTTTTATAAATGTGTGCTATAGTTATTCAAATTTATATGAAAATTTTCTCTTCAGAAACCCCTTTATACATTCAAACAAATAATACAAAATGGAAATATTTTGCCGAGGTTATAGTAGTAGTAAGAAATTATAATATATTTCATAACTAAATAAATGCATTTATCTCAAATTGTATCTATTCTCCACTAAAACTAATAGAAAATATAAATAATTGTATGTTTGTTTTGATTTTCAATATATTTTCTTTTATGATGATGTAATAATGAAATATTATATCGAAAATAATTATGTAACATTTCATAATTTTACTACTAATATTTTAACTTCATTTTAATTAAAATTTAATTAAGATTTTTTATAGAAATTATGAATTTTTTAAAAAAAAAATCTTTTGCTAAGAAGAATGATATGAAAAATAAATTCTGTAAACGTTCACTACTTAGTTTGAATTTTTTATGATTCTCAGTAATGAGAATTATTTATAAATAAACATATTATATGTAAACTTTTTATATAAATATAACAAAAAAGGTTATATGAACAAATCTATGAACATCATGTTGTTAAATAAACTTAGTCAAGCATAAGTTGCTTTAATCGTGGTCCAGATGTTTGCAGGTTTCCTTTTGAAGACATAGCCTCGACTATCTCTACTTTTATTCTTTTTTCTCATCTGGAAAAATATAAAAAAAAGTGAAGAAAAACAGCCGTCAGTTGATCTTATTTAAGTATTTCTTTCTCTACCTCGATTGCTTTTGGTCTCAAAAAGAAAGCTAAGTCAATAAATACAAACAGAAGTAAAATGAAACAAATAAAAATAATTCTATCTCAAATCGTTCAATAAATAAAAAATATATAAATACCCAAGAGACCGCTGACGTCGCTTTACTATTCCCATTGGTTTTAACAAGAAGAAAATCTAAAAATGTCATAAATTTTTAACCTTCTGAAAGTTTTGTATTTTCAATTTTATAATATATATATATATATATATATAAATATATATATATATATTATCTAGCTTTTTAGACGTTCTCTTATAAAA
>JAPDSC010039258.1:624770-648088 GCA_026290005.1 Latrodectus geometricus
ATATATATATATATATTAGCAAGATTTTCAAACACACACCAAAATCCATTGCACACATTAATATATCTATGTTTATTATGTAGGTATCGTTTATTTCACTTTCTAAATACCAAAACTTGTTTTTTATGCATATATTAACGTGTACATCACTAGTAAATTTTTATTATACTCCGTGGATATGATTTAAATAAATCTTCAACTTCTTTCAACATTTTTATTATTTTATTTTTGAAAATTCATTTCGTAAGATTATGAATGGCAACAACAAAATTCCTCTACATAAATCAATTCTGTGATTATGAGGAAAATGAATCTTCAGTCTTTTACCTAAACTATTATTTCCGAAATGAAATACATTTCATAATTTTATTGCTTCACTTGAGGTAAAAAACTAAAAATAACACAAAACAAATTCACAAATGCTTAACATAACAATTGAAATGCTTAAGGAATCCTTTGATAATCCTTTAATTTTAGTAGACTTTTGACCACCGAGGTTTCCACCTCTAAGATTATCTTAAATTAGTTTTTGAAAAAAAGTTTTGCAAACATCGATGAATTAAATAAATCACAACTCTGAAGAAAGTCTCATCAATGATACCAAAAATGTAGAGCAGTGTTTCAAAAAAATTCAATTTAACGTGTTCTTGTTTACAAAATGGTGATGAACACTTCCAACATTTGCCTTAATAATAATAATATTATTAATTTAAATTATGCTTTTCAAAAATAAAATTACCATATGTTTAAGTAACAATGTGCACCTCCTTTCCTAATTTATCTCATAAATACGTTATTATGGTTCTATAGAGTTTAAAATTGTTTCCCAGAATCAGCCAAATTTCAATCAATTATACTTCAGAGTAAGAATATGTGCCCCACCCTCATCAGATTTAAGAGCATTATGAAAACCAACTGGTATTCTTTTAAATTTATCAACCTCTATAAAACGTTTTTTCCTTCCTTATAGCTTAAATTTTGTTAGATATTTTTAAGAATAATATTAAAAAATTTAAGTAAATTTAAAGTGTACATTTTTATTTCTTTCAGTTTATTTTTACACATTACTTTGGGAGCATTATATTTTCATGATATTGCTGTACATAAATGTACGAAACATGAGCATTTATGTAGCATGCGTAGCTATTAATATTGATGAATCCGAGGCATTATCTTCAACAAAACCCATTTAATCTACCTTCCTCATTTATATTTAAATTTTATAACAAATGTAATTTGTCATTTATTCATTATAATACATGATAATGCATGATAGATAAATGCGAAATGGAAACAGCAACAAATAATAACATTTTGTGTGACAATCACAAAAGTAATAGGTAAACTGTGTTTTCAGTTAAACTAATTACACAAGATTCTTGTGCATGAAGTCTTGTTTTTAAAAATGAGGATGATGGAAATTATTCATATTCGCTGTAGAAGAATTACAGATTATTAAATGGAAATCAATTATCGGACGTAATTTGTATATATTCTAGATTATATTTAGCTTAATGAATAGGATTAAACTAAATTGATAATCGTAATATTTCTTCAACTGTCTAAATTTTCAATTATTTTAGATTAAATTTATAAATAAAATAAAATGGAAATTAAGTGAGCATGTTAGATAGCAGTATATGCTGAATACCTTACCTTAAAGATATACATGGAGCTATAGAATTTCACAAATATAATTCCCTTTTAAGTATTAAATTTAACTATTGTCTAAATATATAGAAAAATCGAATAGTTATTACATTGTGTGTAGAGATAGCGACAAGATAGTAACTAAGCATGGTTTAAATGAGAAAAATGAAAATTCCAATAAATTTTACAATAATTATATTTATTAAAATGACTTATGCTAATTTGAATATAAAACACTTCATAATACATTATATAATTTTATATTATCTAAATACGATTATGTAAATAATAAAATACTTTTTTATAGTTACTTCACAAATAGAGAAGAAGAGAGCATTATGTTCAAACTAAGTTTATTTCATAATTAAATCTTATCGCAAAATTACTTATAATGAAAATGAAATGAAGAAAACCTATTCTAAATCTAAATCTAAAAAATATTTTCAAATTTGATGGTTTCATAATCTGAATTGAAGTGTTCTAATCTAAAAATTAACAAGAAAGTCAAAATTACTTAAGTAATTGATTTGGTAGAAAAAAAAAGTTATACTGACATATAAATAACATATAAACATATAAATGACATAAAATGAACAGAACTAAAAATACTGAAATTAAGATTAGATTTAAAAGTTGAAGTCCTCATTTAGTTAAAGAACTGCAAGTAGTTATATGGGGTTATAATACAAAACTTTAACCATTGGAGATAACTAGGATATTTAAGGAAAATAAATGCTTACTATTGTTATTATGTTATAAAATTTGAAAAGCAATTTTTGCTAAAAAAAAATTTCTTTTTGAATTTTTACCAGCAAAAATTTCAAACATATTATGACTAACCTTAAGCAAAATGATATCTTAAAGAATATTCATTTCAAATATTTTCAACTAGTATAAAGATTTGAATATATAAGATTGGTGCAAAGCTTATTTTTCCTCCTCTTAAAACAAGAATAATGTTTCGTTTGATTGCTGACTATTTCTATCTATATATCTAATTGTCTATTTTTCAAAAAAATGAATATGCTAACATTAATGTCTAGATGCTTTAAAGGAGTCCTTTGAAAGGAAATTGGGAAAATTTTCAGCCCAGTTTCATCGGTCCAACAATAGGTTGCACGACAGCACGTGTGAGAGACATCCATTGCTTAAACTATCTTTGATATAAACTGTCGTATTTTTGCAATAACACATTCAACAGTAGAAACAAATTTTGGAATCGCATACTGTTGTTTTTATGGAAAATTTTATCTTCATTCTCATTCAGAGCTTGTAAACATAGTTCAGAGTATATACAGTTTATGAATGTTATATATAGTTAACTTATTTTTTGTTACATTCCTAAATTTGATCTTAAGCATCTATCAAATTCAATTACTTGAATTATTATAACATTCCTCTAGAATATCATTTATTGTGTATTATCATCATAATGCACATTTAGCATTGTTCATACTTGACATTGCTACCTATTTTTCTTCCTTATTGATTTCTTCCCTACAAGTTTTGTGTCCATATTTTGAAAGGAAAGGTTACTTTCACATTGATTTTAATGTTTTATTTTTCTCCTTTGACCAACTAATTGCATTTTTTCTCTGGCCTCTAAGTTAAGCGGATCAATTACTTATCAAACCCGCCTTCTTTTTAAGGAAAAGGAAAACCTTTTACAGCAACCACCGATGTGACAGATGAAATAAAGTGTTCAGCTCATTAACACATGCTGTCACTCCCAAATGAAAACTAAACATAAAATTGAATTCCGTGACGAGTAACAGTAGCTCTATTCGTTATCTTAGAAATTTTCTAATTAGTTTTGCTTATGGAAAGCCTTATTTTTAATTAGTTAAAACTACTGTAAGATATCTGCAAAATAAATTTTATTTTGAAACCTCTATTTCTTATAATTATGATTTTAATGACCAAGAATTTATAATTCAAACCATTTTTATGTTTACAAATTTCCATTGGGCCTTCTCTCAAAACCTTACAAATTATTTTTTCCATATTATTTTAAATGATATTTAGTGAGTAGTGGATTATTTAAGAAAACTTAATGTTGTAATAATTTTATGTTGAATATGTTGACGCAATTTATTTCTTTGAATTTGCTCAGTTCGAAGTTTAACTGTGACTGTGCTAGTATATAGTTGATCATTTCCTAATTATTAATTTCTTTTTAAACAATAGAGATATAAATAATAGCAAATTACTTCTTTAAGCGAAAACGTTTTTATGATGATATAAGATGTTTTTAAAATTACCTTGAGAGTAAAAGGTGGTATTTTAATCGCTATGTATTTTAGTAACAAGATAATATGTGAGGTAAAAGTTAATAAATGTAAACTAATAGGACCACACATACGCGAACTCTTAAATGCGTAACACTTAAACCATTTATAGAGTCGATGAAAATGTCTGATACGAGAATAATCACAATTTACAAATCGTGATGAAACAATGGAATAGCATGATGTTCAAATTAAGCTCACCAGGATTCATCATGATACCACCCATCGTCCATTCACCGCACCCCAATAGTACCCAACAATTAGAACCTTGAATAGAGCCCCTTAATTTCCAATTGCTTCTCCCCTGAGTATTTGAAACGAACAGGGGAAAAAAGATGCACCGTCGTATTGATTTGATACATATGCTTACTAGTATGTTGAGTCAGAGTTTCATCAATTGGTACATCCATTCCAGGAGAGAGGTGGCTTTTATATGTCATTTGTCTTTTGAAGATGATTCATCGCCTTCACTTATTAATGAGCGGTGTTGAAAGTTATTATTACAAAGAGCGAAAAACGTCCGTTGGGAGAAGAGTGATTTTTTTCAGACATTCATTTCTCTCAAGTGCACAATTTCCAGGCATATAAATGATCTTATTATCTGTTACAAAAAAGGAACACAAGAAAAGTATCTTAGAACTGATTAGTAATGCGATAGTCTCGGTTAGAGAAAATAAGCTTTCTTAAATTGTTTTTATTCTAATTATATTAGTGCTTTTATACTTGGAATTCATTCAGTACCATGAAAAACTATTATAACTTTAACATGAAAGATATTTATGTTTTTCAAAAATCATGAAACATTCTTTGAAATCAATATCTTCATATGTTGTTAAATAGAAAATATCAAGGAATTTAATTTGTTACTATGCCTGCCAAACTATTAATTACATATTGTATTTATCAAAACATAATATAAATAATAATTCAATTTCCTTTCATTTGTGATGGCATATTATCCATTTAATTACAAAACACTGAAATGCATTCAAATAATTGCTTAGGTAAATTTCTAGAAAGACTAAAACGTAAATCCTGTCATTTTGCTTTACCAAAAAATTGTACATAAAAACTGAATGTATTTTTAGATTTTGAAACAGAACTTATATTGAGAGAAGGAATTTGTTGTAATGCGTAGGAATTTAGATTTTGATAGAAAAAGACGTAAAGAAAAGAAAAATATTCAATCCAATGAGATGGAAAACTTTTTATACAGCTTATGTGAATCTTTGAAACTTGAACCAGTTGTTTTTTGCAATATTCTTTCAAATTTTTCTTCTTGAATTTTAAGAAAACGTTGCCTTCTAGAGTCATTTAAAATTTAGAGCTGTAGAAGTTTCTCTTACAATGTTTTTCTTGCTGGGAGCAATGTCACATAGTTTTCCCTATGCTTTAAATAATGCAGAATATAAACTATGAGTTAAAGTCTTTTATATTATTCTTTCTCATTATAAATTAAGTTTAACCCTGCTTATGACCCTTTCCTGAAATGTTACCTCTACCCGAATGTATTTGAAAAAATAAAAGAAGTAGAAAAAAAAAGTTCAGGGAGATAATCTTGAATAATTAATTTGATCTGAAATCTATGTGAACTATCGACAAACGAAAATGTAAAAAATAGAAAGTGTAGATCTTCTTTTTTAAGTTTAATGTTTACATTTGAGGACAAAGGTTGATGGGCTTACATAAATAGAATATTAAATTATTATATTACTATGTAAATTACTATGTTATATTACTATGTTAAATTATTATATTACTTTTTGTATTGCTCTAAATATTGGTACAATTATTTATAACTATAGAAATTTTTTCAAAACTAAGAAAAATATTTTTTAGTTTTTTTATTTTAAATAATTAAGTCTTATCGTGATATTATCATGATATCATTTCAAAACAAGTTTTGTTTTTCTATGATATTCACATAGATAATCATATTGCATCAAATTAATCAATGGCTTTGAAAAATTTAAGTAACAAACTTTTCAAAAACTGATTTATTAAAACGCGTTTTATTCAAGGAAATCAAATTATTACTGAAAATTTCCTGATAGTCATTTTGAAAAAGCGAAAGTAACTTACAATCTATAATTTATTAAGTGCAAACTAAATAAAATAATCTTTTAGTAAATTTTTATTTTATATTATTTGTAAATTATTGTTATTTTCTAAATTAGTTATTAAATTTAAAAACTTTTGTTCGCTTTTATATGTAATAAAAATTAAATCTTAACTCTATTGTAAAACTGTAAGCCTTAATTCCTCCACTATGCCTTATCCACTGATATATCAGTTGATACTCAGTTATGGTTATTCCCCTCACTTCACAGCTCTAGAGGGTTCTTTGACCCAGGAACCTCTAAAGAAGGCGCAGCCAGCCAAAGTCGTTCCAATAATTTATTATATTATTTTTGAAAATTTCTTTCATATAAAATATTGCATTTTCTTAAAGTTACTTTTATTTGCATAATCTCAACTTTTATGAAAAAAATATCATTTTCTAGTGAAAACAAAGTAATTTATACATGAATAAATCTGGCGATATTAGGATAGTCAAAGAAATAAATTACTTTATACAATACAAAAGCTATTTTAATATACAGTCTTTTTAGTAAATTATACGTTTCATATGACGTTACATGAAATCGGCACTGACATACATTGAAATGACAGTTATATCTGAGATAAAGTGAAGAAACTTTTATTAGGATAATAATTTTAAAATATGTTTCTTTCATTTCTAGGCAATCTTTATTTGAAAAAATGTTTTAGTTTATTTCAGTTTAAATTTAAAAAATACCATCTAAAAGAATGAAATAAATTTAAACCACTTAATTTTCTATTGACTATTCAAAATGTTCTGTTGACTTTTGGTGAAAGTTTTGAAGGAATTTTTATTTTCAGCCTTATTTCGGTTTTAATAGTTAAACACATTATTACGATCTTTATTAATATCGTTCATTGTGTTCATTGTAAAATATAAATTCAAACATCTAAATTCAATTTTTATTCATAATTTCATATTTGTCAACAGTTTATTTAAGAAAAAAATTATTTAATCTATATGATAAAATTTAATCCATATGATAAATTACATAAACTGAACAGAAAACTTCAAAAATTGTTTTCTGGAATAATTTGTTGAGATGAATATTATTTTTTCATTTAAGCAAATTGAGAACCAAGACCAAAATTTAATATTCAATTTTAACAATGAAATGTTGTGTGAAAAAATCAATCAATCAACAGTATTTGTGTCACAAATATTGGTAATAGTTTTGAATAATCGATCAAGTAACAACCTAAGATGTTCTACAAGGAAAGGCATAAATTAAATTTTCTTCATGTTTCAGGATAATTTATTATAAATGATAGGATTGGAAAATATGCTACTTCATATAAATCTCGATTACATACGAGTGTAGCATTTTCGAGTGTTGACATTAAAAAAAAGTATGATTAATGGATATTTAATCGTGAATGAGAAACATTAATCATGTATTTTCAGAGTTAGTGTTAAAAAATGAATAACTTTACATTCAAAGGGATAACCGGAAAATTGTGCTCAATGAATAAATAAGAACACAAATTTAATTCCCCTATCAATTTAAAATAACGATTAATAAAAATTCTGAATAATGAAAACCTATGTTTTAATTATATAAGATTTTATAATTTTAAGCGAAACATTATGACATTCCATATATAAGTCGAAGTGATATTTTATTGCTTAATCAGTGAGCTGAAAAACTGTGCATAATATTTGTAAAACTTATTATAATCTTTGTGTTTTGAATATTTTAAGATAATTATTTAGTATTCCACCTCAATTAGGAAATCAAATGTTTCAGGAAAAAAAAATGCATTTTCTCAAATAAGAATAATAAAGTTAATTAAAGGTAATAGTCTTTGGCATTCATATACTTCTTCTACGTTTTCCCTTAACTGCAACACAATTTAACTGTCAAGCAGTTGCAACATTTCATTTAAGTTTTTTCAGTAATTGTCTTTTGGAATGCGCACAAAAAATTAGGTATTCTTTTCTAGTTCTTAGAAAATATAAAATAGATTACATGGATGGAAGGTAATTTTTTTATAACTTTTCTTGTCATTTTAGCTGTATCATAAAGAAAAACACAACGATGACAGGTTCCACACCTTTCTTTTGATTTATAATTCCGCCCGTTGATGGGCATTGTTCGCCAGAACTTGATGGATGGTTCCGCCTAAAGGTTGGGTGTTTGACGGTCACACTTGCTGAAGAAGGAAGATCGCTTGAGAGTATTTACTGCCAAAAACATGTGGTCATTTTGGCATCTTCTTCTAGTGCAGTTTCAAAATCTTTTGAAGAAAATTATTGGGGTTTGATGTGGCAAATTGCAGGCAGTTGTACGTAGGTCACCACACCTTATTTATCAGCTTGGATATCCGTAAATTTCTTTACATGGTGCAGATATCATGAATATTTTATATTCTTATTGATTTCAGCTTTGATGACTTATTTACAAAGCTGAAATTTTTCAAGCTATAAGATATGTGGAAAATCTTATTTTAAATATATTCAAAATTTTAAACTGAATTACATGTAAATACTTAGACATTTGCCTTAGTTAATTTGAATTCATATAGATTACAATTATTTTATGCAGGATTCATTTCTCTCGCAATAATTTGATATAGGACGATAATTTACTGAGAAATATTATTTGACCAAAATATATTTAAAAAAATCAATCAATCCAACAATGTCCAAACAAAAGAATAAAATATTTTAAATATATTATTAAGTATAATAAGCTTGTTGAAATAAATCATACGCTCGATAAACGGTAGTAGAAAAATATTTTAATGGTATAAAAGCACAGTTTAAAAGTACATATAAGCACATTTTAATTTATTTTTAACCATAATTCATATGCTATTAACTTTAAACTTTACATTAAGATTAAATTATCAGGAGTTTTTAAAGATATTCTTAAGCAATATATAAGTTTTATCTTTCTTATTATAACCTTTTAAGTTTTCTATAATATAATCATGAAAAAAGTAACATTGGTTCTAGTTGGTCTTTTTTTCTTTTCTTTCTTTCTTTCTTTTTTTTTCTTTTCTTTTTTTTTTTTTTAGATAGATATTTGACTTTTTTTTTAAATTAAAGAATTATCAATGGAATAATAACTTTAGTTGAGAAAAATGCTTAAGATAATGCTTTAACCGAAAAAAATGTTTAAAAAAATATTTGAAAGAACTTTCAATAAATATAAATTTAAAAAATTGTATTTGCATTTTTACTCAAATACCAATACAGTATAAATTGTAATAAGCCAATTGAAAGGCATGTAGAATATTCTTTTTTTTTAAAAAAATGTTCAGCAATGAATTTAATTTTAAAAAAAAATAGCACAACTCATTGTGCTAATTTTTTTAAAATTAAATTCGTTATCTTTTCACATACTCTTAAAATAATATCTTCCTTTCGTTATTCTTATGAATCAACCTCTATTCCTTTATACACTAATGAAAATAACTTTCGAAATTAAATAATATGGATTTTGTTTAAAAATAATACTTTTCCACCACTGAAACCTATTTCTTTAATTTGAATCCCTGCCAAATTTCTTTGATTGTTGTTATTATCTTTTTTTTTTTTAAATTTTACCTGATATTTCTTCAGAAGGTCTTATTACCTAGAAAATAACAATAAAAATAGAACTGTACTTCCCAAAGGAATTTAAATTAAAACTTTTTCAGCTCTTTTTGCGCAGTCAAAAGATAAAAGTGATTCTACTTTACCGTTTGCAATTAAATTTAACTCATGTGGGATTACACTTCATCAGACTTAGGAGTCTTTTCCATGTAACGCAGGACTTAGTACTGCTATATAAGCTTATGAGTGTCGTCAAAAATTTTTTTTTCAACATTGTTTTCATAATCCATTGAAAAGAATAAAAATATTTATAATTTTGTGCAGTTTTATTTCTCATTAATATTGATTTCTTAAAACAATGCTATTGTTCTTAAACTATATTTAATAAACTATCAATTTTTAAAAAATGAAAAAAAAAGTGAGTTTTCACCAATTTATATTTTTAAAATTCTTAACAAAATAAATGCATTTTTTGAAAGGGTTAAAAGACATATTTGTATTCTTAACCTTGAAATTTGATTCTAAATGAAAAATATATGTTTCATTAAATAAATAAATTCCCAATATCATGAAATATCAAAGTACATTCTCTTAAAAAAAGAAAATGTTCGATAATCATTTCATGAATCACTACCGTTTTAATATTCAATGAATGAATTAACATTTTATGAATTCATTAATATTTTCAAAGTACTTTTTAAGCATTCTGATGAAATTTTGAAGATACAATACTTTACCGTTTGCAAAGTATTGTTGCCGTTGCAAACTATTAAATATAAAAATGTGTGCCACATTTTTATATTTAATAGTTATAATATTTTCAAAATATTCTTTCACTATATTGATTTTCTTAAGAAAAATTGTATGCCATTTAAAATTCAAAATAAATAATAAATACCATAAAATCATCATTTGACAAAAACTGCTAATTTCTAATGTTCAAAATATATGTCAATGGACATAAAATTCCTAAACTTTTCAATTACCAACAAATTAAAAATAAATATATTTATAACGTTATAAAATGAGTTTACAATATATTTTGCATAAAATTCTGGTGAACGTTGATTTATCAAAACACAGTTACTAAATAATTTTTCTAACAGAACTGAAATCATTCATATGTTTCTATAAATAAAGATGTATCATACTTATATTTTTCCATTAATACCCTTCTGACTTATCTTCAACTCTTAAAAATTGTAGTTTTTTGTTAATAAGCTTTCAAATAACACTGAAATAATTAGCCTGCTTTTAAGCAAAGTTATATTATATATGTGCTTTCTATTACAAACCTTATTTTCAATTCAAACTTTCCAAAATGATAATTTTGAAGCGAAAAATTCTAATTATTTATCTTAATAGCCAATATTATGTTTAGATAAATAAATAGCACTTTTTCATTTTATTTGTATGCAAATATCTCATTTGGAAAAATTTTGAAAGCTATCACTTAACACAAATTTTGCATGCACGATTTATTCACTAACATGTTTCAAAATTCTATCAATATTTCCATTTCAAATAGTTGATTTAATCTCGCCTCACATATACGAAATAATCAGAACATCGTCGAATTCTCTTTTGAACAAATCAGCATTATCGAATCACCAGTGCATAATTTTTGAAACTATTGCTGATTCGGATGAGTTTGGAACAGAGCGTTTCCAGTTTTGTCCTTGTTATCATTCATATTGCACTTAGGAAACAGAATAACATCTTTTCTGCAATAGGAATTCTACATATTGGATTTTACTCAAAAATCAAATAAATTGGAATATTCTTTCAAAATATATTCGCTTGAAGTATTAAAATTATTTCGTTTCGAGGGCTGCAGATAAATTTTCGTCATTCTATATGCGACAGCTGTTAAATGTATAGAATACAATTTGAAATTGTTTAAAAACAATGAATATTGTAAAGATCTAAAAAAATGTGCTAATTCTTATGAATAATTCAGTGCCTTAGATTTAAATTGAAAAATTGCCATAAAAACAAAAAAATCCTTTTTACTTTTGCAATTTAATAAGAATGTGGTATATTTTAAATTATTATTAGCTAAGGTTTATGATTTGAGGGAAAAATTCTAAGATTATTTAATTTATTTTAAATTTATTAATTTCATATCTTAAACTACAACAGTAAATTCTCTTCAGCACTTTTAAGACATTTATAAATGGACCAATACTTTTTATATTAAACAATTTATTTTTATATTTAAAGTTATAAATCAAAATATGGTTTTATTTTCTAAAAATTATTTTTAAAATTAACAAGTATTTAAATTTATAAGTGTTTAAAATTTAAAATAATTTTAAGCGATTAAATTGTATGGATATTTTATTACAAATTATTATAATCCAAGTTTCTGGAGATGTAGGATCAATAAATCTGAAAATTCTTTATTTCTTTTTTTTTCAAATGTAAAAAGTTATTATATTTTAAAGCAATTATCCTTGCTATAAAATTACAATTCTAAACTATTTTGATGGTTACAAATATCTATATTATATTTTAAAATTAATATCGCTGCTAACATTGAAATACTTTTATAACTATTGAATCAATTATTAATTTTAATAATTTTATAAATATTTTAAAAAATGACATTTCGTCTTACATGAATATAGATTTTAATTGTCAAATTATTAATAGTTGACAATTAAAATTTATATTACATGAATATATAGATTTTAATTGTCAATTATTTCATATACAAACCATATGAAATAATTTATCGTAATTATCATATCATGTAATTTTTTTAGAAAATAATTAAGTTCCAGCTGATATTTATTTTGATTTATATCATTGTAATCTGTATGAAGTTCAGATAACTTCACATTTTGCGTAATCCTTTCTTAATATAACAGAATATTTTTTACTGCAATTAGGGTTACATATATTTTCACTGTAATAAAACATATATTTTATCTCACTAAGATACAATATGTGTATTGCGTATGAGAGTTATTCTGAAATTTTTAAGACATATTTTTAAAAGATTAAGATAAACACATATTTTTTAAAGTGTTACAATTAAAAAAAAAAAGTTGTCTCCTCTAATGACAATGAACGTTTAAAGAAAATTCTCCAAAGACTGAATGTATCAAGTCAATTATTATTTGTAATCTATAAAAATGTGTATATATACTCCCATCAATCTCAGCTTTAGAGAAATAACGACAATAACAAATTTCTTTTTAATACTAAAATATAACGAAACATCCTACCAAGTAGGATTAGAAAAATAAAGCGAAAGATGTATTGATTTTATTTATAAAACACTATTCAATTTACGAAATTTCATAATAAAAAGATAAACCATGTATGACGAGTCTTTTAAATATAACTTTTACCGGAAAACATTTAACAAGCTGTCTATTATTTATGATTGTTCTTTGTCTACTTAATTTGATAGCTTTGACTATTTGTTAGTTTTTCTCAAACTAGATTTTTCATGAATATATTCATATGTGATGAAAGTCCAGAATTAAATTTTTTTAGTGTCATTTGATATATTCGGAGATTATCGCAGACTAGTTCTATTCATATGACAATCACATTGCTTAGGAATGCAGTAAAATTGTCTACTTATGCACTGATCAACCTCGAAAGAATCAAGGGTTCTGTGAAATTATTTAAAACATTTTAATGCATTTAATAATTACTAAGGGGTGATCCTCAAGAATTCAATGTGTAAAATCATCATAAGGAAAACTGATTGTAAGCTGATTGTTGCTGCTGCTAAATAGATATTGTTAGTTATCATAACATACTTGGAAACGATACCGCAATATTTTTATGGTAATAAAGCAATAAGTTTGGAAATTAAAATGTCACCTAATAGTTACATTATCACCATATATTAGAGCTGAGATAATTTATTTGTTCTAATAAAATTTAGAAATGTGACATTTTCCTGTCAAAAATTATTAAAATAATATTAAATTATTCAATTAATATTGCTATTTATATCGTACTTTTTAAAATAACCATCAGCCTTAATATAAGAAGACTTCATGTGGTTCATTATTAGTTTAGGCTAAATTAAGTGAATCTTATCAAAACTTTTAGAAACTATTATAATAAAAAATTATTTTCAAAACTGCTATAATAAATTTAAATGGAATATGTTCAATGCAATTTTCATAGGTCCTATAAGCACATTGAATGATTCAGCCATTCTTGAGATCAGACTTGCAATTTTCATCATGTAAAGTAACTAGTTTTATGTAAGTTATTTATCATGTCATAAAATATCTTATTCATCAAAATTTAAGATTAATAATTTTTTTTCTTATAAAGATAATTACTCAGTTTGCGATTAAGTTTTAATACCAAGTGTTAAAACAATTAAAAATACTTGGTGATATTTTAATTAATGTAGTTAAAAATATTTGATTTTATTTTGGAGCAAAAATAATTTCAAATTATATGAAGACACTGTCAGATACATTAACCACACAAAAAATCGTATCTAGCTAGGAAAAAGACATAAAGCAATTAGAGAAACTGTTATTAAAATTTCTCTGCCTTTACTGTAATTTTCTTTTTTATGTTTAATTTCAAGCATTCATATGGGACAAGGATTAATAATTTTTAAAAAAATATTGTGTACGGAGCTCAAATAAACCTTTGTTTTTGTGGTCTGTTGAAAGTATGAGAAGAAAATGACAATGAAATTTTTTGGTGTCATTTGCGGCTGGTACTTTTTGATGACTGTTAATTACAAATTAACTGTAATTGCTTTTTTAATTATTCATATCACTCAGCCAATTACATGAAATGCATGGATGAATGCAAATTAAAATGCAATTTTTTTGATTTTCTGAATCTTTTAAAGATGACATGTATTTTTTTTCTTGCTTTTGATTAAGAAATATAAATTAGTTTACTATAATTATATTTTAATGACAGTAGTGAAGGTGAATTTTTTTTTCATTTTAAAGTAAAGACTAAATACATGATTTATTACTGTTTGTGTGTGTTTCAAATTTTAATTCAATTATTAATAGAAGCATGTGTTCATGATATTTGTAAATATTTAATTTGTCGAACCTGGATGAGGAATATGCTATAAATAAAGTACATCTATGTTTCAATATAATTAATTATGAAAGTTAATTTATTACACATAATTCAAAATAATTTGGAAGGCACACAGATTTGTTTCACATGTATCTGCTTAAAGTTCATAACATCAGAAAATGTTATAGTCGAAATGCTGATAAATTTGTTTTTTAGTATTAAAGTTGCAATAATGCTGGTACAGAAATTATGCTGTTCGTGCCATTTTAATTATCAGTCATTTACATTAGAAAAATGAATTATATTAAATAATATTATTATAAATTTGAAATTTGTTTACCTATAACAATGCAGTATGGCATATAATGTAGAACATCTTTCATTATCAATTATTAAACTCAATGCGCTTTCGCGTACTCTTATAATCATCTTAAAAATGATTGTATATAAGAATGCTCTAAATCATAAATAATTAAATATCTTGAAATAATTTATCATATGACAAAATAAAATTTTTTGACTAATAAGAAAATGGTTCCTAAAATTTGCTGAATGAAATTATAAAATGTTACATGTATAATGTTACAAATTTCTATGCTTAATTACAGAAAACATAAGGAATAAATTTTTCTAACTTAAATCAGAAGTCATTTTATTAAAAGGCATATGCTTTAATTAATTTTAACTAATTCAAACTTGTAGAATAAAAAATTATGTTTCGATTTATCGTCTTCTTACTAAAAGCATAATATGATTTGTTGACAATTTCAATTAAATTAAGTGAAACAGATTTAAATTCTTATACATTGTTAAAATATTTTATTTCATATACAATGTGCATAGTTTTAGTAAGGTAAGAATTAACAAAATTTTTTTGAAGTAGAAAAATATATTTAATTTTTCAACAATTTAAAATCCAGTTTTAACTTAAATATAGTTACCTAAACTGAATATTTTATTTACATCCCATGCATTACTGTTAAGAATTTTCGAGAAAAGCCAAGCTTGCAAAAGTGTAAATTGATATCATATATATCCGATATCTTCTTGATTTTAAGTTTTCCTTTTTATTTGGGGTAGTGTTCTAGAAATGCATTTCAAACATAATAATAAAAACATTATTTTAAAATACTGTGGTTGGTAACGTAATTTAACATAAAAAATTTAAATCTACTGCTTTGCTGATAAAAGTTTATTAAATATTTTAATGAACAAAAATATCTTTAGTTATGGGATTTAAATCATTTTAGCCAGACATTTATCTCATTGAAAGATGGCATGTCAATAGGTTGAATGAAAACGCTTGCATATTAATATGAAGACGTATGCAAATTAAAATTTAAATTAAAACAAAACAATATTCTTCATTTGAATAGGAAAATATCACAGTTATTTGCTGAAATGCATGTATGAGTGAGTGTGAAAACAATTTAAATATTTTTTTATTGCTTGAAAATCTCTAAATTTTTCGAAAGCGAATTGGTAGACTAAGAGACAATTTGAATAAATTAAACTTAAACAAAAGAATTCAAAAATTTCTTTTGGAAACAAATAGTATAGTAAGGTAAATTTTGTAAGAAATAAAATTAAATATTACTGGTAACAGAAATAGTTAAAGGATTCTTAACAGTATTCTTAGTTTAAAAAATTTTTGAATTAAAAAAATGTATTTAGATGTCAACGGTATATTTAAATATTTATATATATATAAATAAATTATTATTACATAAAGTGCTCATTGTAAGAACAAAATATATAGAATGTTTTATATTTCTACTAACTTTTACTTCTTATTTGAATCAAACTTCCATTGACGTTTATTTTCTGTAAACTTTTAAATGAATCAAACTTGCATTATTTAATTTCAGCTAATAATGCTTTCAAGTTATAAAGATCAATAATTTTGAAAAATAGTAAAATGGTTTTCATGTACAAATTATTATTTTAAAATAAAAAAAAAATATCTAAAAAAAAATTAATCCTGTGAAATGTACAATATTTAAAGAAAACAATGTTTATGTAAAAATATGTCAGTCATTAGTAATTGAAAGGACTCACATTAAACGAAAATATATTATTTTAATGTTATATTGTACGTTGTTAAATAAACTTCTTTTCCAAAATAACGCTGCTATTCACTTTTTATTTAAAAAAATATTATTTGAAATGTTTTTAGTTTAATTGCATTATTTTATGAATATTTATTTAATAATACAGAAGTCAGAAAAAATGCAAATATTTCCACCAGATATTGAAAAAGTATACAATACCAAAGAAGTAAGAAAATATATATTTCGACTAAAAAAATATTCCTCATACTCATTTGAATTCTGTAAACAAAATAAATTTTAGAAGCGCTAGAATGGGAAGGAATTTTAAAAAAAATTCAATTAAAAAAATTATTCATCTCTAAATGTGATTTCTTTATTTTTTTTAAGATTCATTTTTATTTAACTATATATAATTTGTATTTATTTACTAATTAAATAATTTTCAGGATAAACAGTAAGTTTTATTCAAAAATTACCCTTCAGAATTCATTATTTCTAAACACGTTATTCTAAATTGCATATGTTATTTCTGAATTATAAACCAAATTGAAAATATGAAATAAGTGAATTGGAGAAATATTTTTATTTTAAATTCATAAACAATTTACACTTTTTTCATGAAATATGTACTTTTTAACGAAAATAATTTATGGTATTTTTAAATGAAAATAATGTATGTGTATTTTTCTGGAAATATTGCACGCAGTTAAGGATTGTAAAACTGAGCTTCCTTATATCAGTATTATTAAAATTAAGTCAAAAATAATTTTTTTCTCTACTGTTTTCTTTTCATTTGACAATATTATATCTCGATATTTATCTTTCAGAATTGTACAAAACTTGCAAAACTAATTTAAATGAATATATCTTGTATTTATAAGAAATAAATTCTTATACAAATTATAATTTTCTTATTCTTATAAAATATAAGGAAGCATTTTTTTATCTTTGAACCACATTCAATATAATTGAAAAGAGAATTTTTAAACTGGGAAATTTTTCTCAAGACAAAACAAAGTAACTTCTAAAGTTATATATTCACTGAAAAATAGAAAAAAATTAAGAAGGTTTATTGAAATATATTCTAAATAGCATTAAAATAAATCATAGAATATTTCAATTGAAGAAAATTAGTTAATTTAGAAAATTTAAAACTAAATGTAATTAAGGTACAAAAATATCTCTATTTTAATTAGAATTTCCATGCTTTCATTCAATCATAGATTTATTTTTTTACATTCTTTTGGAATAAATGTAATGAAATTGAAAAAAAAATTGATTTCAGATTTTATGGATTTAATTAAAAAATTTTTTTATTATTTTAAAGAGAATAAATTTATAAATGCAAGAAATAAACAATAATTTTCTTAAGTAGTTAGATTATTGTGGCATTGAAATATAATTTAACATTAAAGATGAGCTATTTTCACTAAAGAAATATGTATTTTTCCAAAAAAGGATGACAGAATTTAAATTAAAGTTACTGTAATGTTTTTATAAGCATTAATAATTTGTATTTCACAATTATATTAAAAAACATTTATTTAATTCAATTTATTAAAAAAAATTGATTAAAAAATAATTTATCCGCATTATTTTCCGAGAATAAACAAACTTAATGGAAGAATTTAACAAGAATTCTTAAAAGAAAATGTTTTTTTATTTAGCAAGTTTTGTGCAAAAATTTATAATAATCTTTTGAATTATTATGATTCTCACAGAATTCGAGGCAATAATTTTATAAAATAATACAAAGATTAAATGAAAAACTTACTTCATTAAACTTTAATGCGAAATATTTAATTACAAACTCGGTGTTTAATAAAAGAACTTCTCTAGAAAGTGGCGAAAAATATGCTCTTCAGTACTTAACAATAACAAAACTTTAATTCCAGGATAGAAATCATTTTGAATTTTAAGTATACTTAATGCTTTATATATAAGTGGAGATCTATAATTCGGATATTGTGCCTAGATTTAATTTTTTCCAAGGTAAATGTTTCCGTTTTTAATGACCTTCTTGTATTTGTTTAGTTCTTATAAACTTCAGGTCGTATTTGCATTGAAGATGAAGAAAATAATTAAATTTTTAATGAGAAAAGTCTTCATTAAACATTTTAAATTCTAGTTTCCACAATATATAAAGATCATTCATGTTAGCCTTCCATGTAATTTGCTCGTTAGATTAGAGTATTAGATAGAATTCAAAATCATTATTCTCGCAATTCAGCCAGAAAAAGAAAATAGATTCCATAATTAAGTTCTCTTGAGTTTTTTTTTTCTTTTAAGGAAAGTAAAAACTGAGAAGATGGCGAGTATTTTAACTTTAATTTTGTTTAGAATAATGATTTTACTTAATTAAAATTTTAAATATTTATGATAATTTAGTGATTAGGATAGGAATTGCGATAGTTTGTTAATTTGTTTCATCATAATCTATTGCCAAAAAAAGATTTTTCTAAAGTAATACAAATTACTTCATCGATAAATTTTAACACTGAAAGCAAAATTAGTATTTTGCTTTAAAATTTTCCTAAAAATATATCCAAAAACATTTTTAAATGCCTAGTTATCGAAAAATAATTACATGAATTTTACGTTATGACTTATTAAATTTTAAATTCTTCTGTAAAATTTTGCTTTGAATTATACTTTTCAAATAAAATATGCTACGCATCTTCTAAAGAGTTTATTTAAAATTAGCCTGTTTTTGAAGCAAGAAATTTTTTTATTATATTTTTTATATTAGATACGCTATATTCGATACTAATATGTTTTTTTTTTGTTTCTAATGGCGGGCACCCTTGAGCAAGTATAGTACATTAACCCATTAGCCGCAACAAGGCCGGAAACTGCTACTCATTTTATGGTTACCCGATGGGCACTTGTGAACCAAGTCACGGAGGTAGGAGTAGCATCGCCCACGCCACATCACCACAAACCCGCTTATAGGGCGGGCCATATTCATCCATCATCTGAGGAAACGACAAATAACACAGAGAGAGAAACAGAAAGTACATCCATGCCCGAGCCGGGATTCGAACCCAGGTCCTCCCCATCCGTAATCAGTTACGCTAACCACTAGACAGGTTGGGTGGCCGATACTAATATCTTAAATAATCTATTTCTCAAAACAAACATTAGAGTCTGTTTTCCTTATAGATTAACTGAATCAAGGAGGAAACAAGTTGGATACTATTTTTATGTTAATTTGAATATGTTGTGACAGTCACAAAAAATATAGACAAAATGAAATTTTTTGAAAAGTTAGATCTTGTTAATAAAAATATAAATTCCTTTTAATCAACCAATTATTTATTGGTCAAATTTATGTTATTAACAAGTTTTTAATGATTTTTAAATATTCGAATGTCATCTAATGAATTATCATGAAAAGGTGTAAATGCATCAAATGGCAAAATGTTTATGTATTTAATAATTATTAAAATATTTAAAGTTAGTAATTCACTAAGTCTAATTTAAACTGTCCAGGCATTTAATTATAAATTTAAAGAATGAATTTAATAGTTTAATGTTCCAAATTTAAATTTTCGAAATCCAAATTCAAATTTGAATTTTGAAACTATATACGAAATTTTAAGTCTATTTTTACAATTATTTTCTTGTATAAATCCGTTTTAGAATGTAAGTATTTATTTTCTACGTATTTTTTATAAACATATTTATAAAAATTATAAATATGTTTATATATATTTTTTTAAATTAGGTAAGCAGTAATATGTTTGTCTACAGATGTACAAGTAGTAATCATGAATTTAAAATACTAATTTCAAAACTTTTTAATAAAGGCATTAAAGTAAATAATAATTCATATTCGATGTTCATGAGTATCTGTAGATACATTATATTTATCCATTTACTAAACTTACCAAAAAACATTAAAATTATGCTTAATTTTAGGCTTACATGAAATCTGTAATAATTTTCTATATCAAATAATATATCTTTTTTTCCATTTTTAGAAACACCTGAAGCTCCAACAATGGTCTTAGGAGTAGCTGGTTCACCAGTCAATTTGCCATGTAATATTACTCCTCCTGGTGAAGAAGATGCTGAGGATGCAATTGCACTTGTGCTTTGGTACAAAGACGAATCTACAACACCTATATATAGTCTCGATGCGAGACAAGGTAGTCTTGATCAAGCGCGACATGCAGCAAAGGACAGCTTAAATACAAGAGCGCATTTGAGTATATCAGAGAGACCAGCTTACTTAAAGCTGGATCCAGCAATGTTAGAAGATGAAGGTGAATATAAATGCAGAGCAGATTTCAAGAAAGCAAGAACACGATACATGTCAGTTTATCTCAAAGTAGTAGGTGAGTTCAAGTTAGGTTCTTTTAATTTATTTAATCAAAAGAATTTACAATTTGCAATTATTTATAAACTTGCTACGCAATTAACAAAAATGTAATCTAAATTTTCTAATATAAAATACAATTTTGCTTATATATACTACGAAATTTATAATATTGGTATAATAGTAAATATGGATAGGACATTTCAGTGCCTAATAATTGTGCATGGATTTTTTAATAGTGAGCCAAATAATATTTTTGGTATGTTGAATTTGTTAACATAATTTATCATAAAAATGTACTTTTGAAAAAGTAAGTTCATTTTTTTTCTGAGGAGTAGTTATATCATTTGGTTTCGACAAAAATTTACCAATTAAAATTTAATTTAAATTTTGCATTTTGAAAGTAAGATTAATGTCACATTTGGATTAAAGTTTTCAATTTAAAACGGTATTAATTTCCATAAAATGTAAATAATGGTAACGCAACTACCTTATTAACATGTAAAAACCATATTCTTTCAAATAAACCACTTAAAATATTTCAATGCATTTTTTTGTCTTGCTCTCACGAAAGGATAATTGGTTATGAAAAAAAAATAAAATGTATTTTTAATATACATATGCTTAATTTATAACTATTAATAACATTCTTTGTTCATTGTTAAATATAATATTGGTAGTTTTGTTCAGAAAACCATTTACAGTTAAATTTCTCAATATATATACATATATATATATTACTAAAAGTTGGATAAGCATAGAGAAATACAATTTTTTAACATAATTCTAATAATTTTTTTTAAACATCAACAGTATTTTTAAATAAATAGGGTATTTTCATTTCAGTCCCACCGGGAAAGCCAGTAATAACAGACCGTAACAAAGAAGTGCTTCAAAGTTTAATTGGGCCGTACAATGAAGGAGAACCTTTAATTCTTATCTGTGAAGTAAAAGGCGGTAAGAAATTTTTTTTCATATGTTTGTGTTGCAAAAAGATATTTTTATATAAAATGATAAAAAATACCCAATAAAATAAATTTATTTTTGAATCATCATAAAAAAAACCCAGCATTGTTGTTTTAACTCTTAAAAATTTTAATTTTGTAAATTTGAACATTTAAAAATTTTAAATTTCAATTTCAATATAAGCAATTAAAATTATTTACAATTACATTTAGGAATTACATAAATTATAGTAAAATTCGTATGTTGAAATTAAAGTTGAATGAGATGAAATCTGAAGTGTACTGATAGTTTTGCAATTATATTTTAATTTATATTAACAAAAGTGTTTCAAAATACTGATACTAAAACTATATTATTATCAAAATTTTAATGCAATTAGTGTGATATTTATATACTTATAAGTAAACTCCTTCTAAAAAATCATCACATTATTATAATATAAATATATTAATTCATAAGTGTTCCTATGATTCACATTATACTTAAACTAGTTACTTGACTTAGGCTCATTTTCCTGTTAAATAATTAATTAAGTTATTTATTATTGTCTCATTTACTATAATTAATCGTTTATTCATTTTCCATAAAATAAAATTATTTTACTGCAGGTCACAGTTTAAATAGATACTTAAAAGATTAAAAATTCTGTTAAAGAAATAATCTTTTTTACCTCAATTTTTCTTGGTATTAGCAGCAAATGTGAAGCTATTATTAGGGATTTGAAAAGTGAAATAAGCATTCAACTCCTTAAAATACTAAAATAATCAGAGTTATTTTTAAGTTATATTTAAACAATATCCAATCATTGATCTTTAGTTCTGGAAAATATTTGTCTTCAGCAACTTTTAAGTTATTAAATTATTTTGAAATCAGAAATGAAATTTGCTTAAAACTATCTTCACTAAATAAATAATTTAACTTCAAATATTTATGACATTTTTGGATCGATTTATTTGAACCATTGAAAGACATAAAAAAATCAAATATTTGTATTTTATCTACTCATTTATAATATATAAATCTTTGCAAAATGATAATAGAAATGATATGGTAATTAACCCTTCTTTGCATAATGGTGGAAATTTCCATTATAACTTATAATGCCCAAAAATTATATAAAAGAACAAGTTCACTTTAAGTTGATCGTGTTTGGATACCTTTTTAATGTCCATTGCATAAAAGGAAACATAGCTGTCAAAAATAAACAAGTGTCATTATCAGTGCAACGAGCTTAAAATTGTCTCATTCCGCTGTTTGTTGTAGTTGCAATAAACGTATGATTTCGTTTATAATTTTGTTTTATTATATTAGAGTTTCTATTGCTAAAAAATTGAAAATGAGTGGAAGAAAGGTTTGTAACACGTGTT
>JAPDSC010039258.1:648488-717417 GCA_026290005.1 Latrodectus geometricus
GCTTTTTACTTGAAATATCATGTATAAGATTGTGATTATTTAATTAAATAAAAATATGCTTAAAATTATTTTGAAACTTTTCTCTGTCTCATGAGTCCATCAAGTTATTTTTTACAGCAACTCTTTCCATTAAAGAATCTTTTTAACGATGCACAATTAGCATTCCAAGAATAGTGACAATCATACTGCTTCTATGCCTATTCTATGCTTAACTAATGAACAGTGAAATGAGAGAATCCACGAGGAAATTCAAGAGGATAATTGAAAATATCATTTTTCATTACAACCAAATATTGCAGTGTTTCCTTAAAACCCATTCCTTACGGAATGAATAAGCGTCTGTATGGAATTTGTTAAGTAATAACACGCTATCTTTGACATTCTTAGTGTTCAGCCTTGGTTTGAGTAAGGGAATTCAAAATTGCTATTAAGCGGCTTCGTTATCGTTTTCTGGAGACATTATCGACCATCTAGGTTGGTTTCGAAAATGAGAGTATTTTCTTTTATATTACATTTCACTATTTCTCTCTTCAGAATTATTGGAACGTTCGAGTAAAATGAAGCGGTGTAAAATAGTTTGATATTGCCGCATTTCCTGTAGCTAAAGATTTTCATGAGATTTTATTACGAAAACGGGCACTTTGGTATTTCCATTTATTTGGTTCGGCTTCACTATTTAATGAAAAGACAAATTATTCATTTGAAAGGGATATCGCTGAATTTACTTAAATACATTGTTTCTTTTCTGTATGTATAATATTTGAACCTTAATTATTTTAAATATAACAAAATTTCAAACATTTATATAAATTTAAGTTATGCTAATATGGAAATTTTTGAGTAAAAATTGTAAATAAATTTTACTATAACATTAACAGATTTTATGTATGAAACAAACAATGTATATCTGGTTTTTATGTATGATCTGAAGCTTGAATATACATGTGTTTTAACACATCGATAAACAATAAAATCTCAATTATTGATACCAGTATAAAAAAATTTAATTTTAGTTGAAACTTATTTTATCACTAGTAATATTTTTTATGAAACTACTAATAATGTCACTATCAAAAAATAGTGTTAATGAATTGAGAATACCATTTTACATACTTATTATATGTTATATATATATATATATATATATATATATATATATATATATATATATATATATATATATATATATATATATATATATATATAAATAAAATATTAATATTATATAAACATTATTAGTGCTGTAAATGAGATTTTAATGCAAAACTTAGAAGAAATATTAAGACTTTATTTTTCAACAAGATGTACAGTTTTGCAAACAATTGATGTAAATATCAATTTCTAACAAAGAGAAATTCAGTAGTTTAAATTTCAGTTATAAAGTATGTTTAATGATTTGTATAATATATATATAAATGTATACTAATAAATTTAATTCACAAATATTTGAAGGAAAAGAAGTTCTAATAACACAATATTTCTAAATATAATCAGCTAAAGCTAGGACAAAAGTTTGCTTACATTTCTTTTATTGATAATTAGAATAAATTTATTTTCAGAAGATGCCAATTTATTCAAATATCAATTTATAAACATGTACGCAAAAATTTCAAAAGAATTTAATTTAAGAATTTATGTAAAACTTTCAATTAATCTAGTGTCTTGAATTATTAATTGGTATATTAAAAGCTTACAAAGTTTGTAATAAATTAGAAGATTTTAAATTTTTAATAATTCAATATATATAAAAAATATTAATATTATAATAAAATAATTTTGTTTGCATCTATTTTATTTCAGAAATTGTTTTAAGTTCTTTAGCACTATGAATATAATTTATTTGTATTCCATTCATAGTAATATTCAATGAATATCAAAATGAATTTAAAATTCATTTTGTAAACATCAGCGTATGCTATTAACCTATTTAATATTTCATCCTGTATGGAGCATTGCACTCATATGATAAACATTTCTCTCATGGATTCCAATTTCCAAATTAGATAAAAAAAATATATATTTATATATCTCCTTTATGAATGGAATAATTCGGAGTGCTGTCTGTTGGATGGCTCCAGCTTACAGCAGAAAGCTCATCAAACTGGTAATGGAGGGTTCTTTGATTGATAATTTGAATTCATAATTCAGTCGGTTTACGACACCGTATTAGTTGTGTCAGGGCATGGAAATGCCCCATTATGATTTGGAATGGAATTCCCGCCTCTCTCTTTATGCCGAACGCATTAAATGTCAAAGGCCCACCTAACATGCTTTAATGGCGAGGGAAATCGGGAGCCAAAGTTTGGCAATAATTGATTAATTTGCAGCAGTTAAAAGCCTTATTATCTAATATATTTTCCTGAATAAAATATCATAACAGCTTGATATTGGAGCTTCATATATCAAAATATACTTCTTTTTAGAAATTTCTACGTTCTCTTAATTTTTACGCAACCTGTAAATTATATACAAAAATTACAATGTATTTAATTTTAAATAAACTATATACATTACAAACATAAAATATGTTGTTCTTTTGAAGGTTTTTTAATTAAATTTTTTCCGTATTGAAAATAAAATAAAAAGAAATTCGTTATCATATTAAAACTAAAACTAAAGTGTAAGTTTAATATAATTATACTTTTTATTTTATATTTATTATATTATTGCAACGTTGTGTAAATTCATAGAAAAATGCTTGTTTTAAAATTATATTTGTTTTAATGCTCAAAGAGTATATGATTATTAAAAATGTGATTATTGGAAGAATGTGAACCATGATTATTGGAAGGAAACATGCTCACCTCTTTTATTTGTGATTTAAACCACAAAAGCAAATATATTAAAATTTTACATATTTCAATATTTAAATGAGAAATTGCTCAGTTATCTTAAAGAACTTTTAAATCCCTATTTTTTGTAGGACTTGGGTACATTTTATCCATTTATAAAGACAATGAACCGTGAGCCAAATATTTCATGATTGTATTTAATATATATTAAAGATTGTATATATAAAATGAGTGTGATGATCAAAAACTATTTATCCCTAAATGTTCCTTCAAATAATTTGCTCATATCAAATAATATATGGTAATAATGTGTCGATTTTCATCTACTGAACCATAGTTAATCATAGTTGTGTTGACTAATATAAGTAAATTTTTATTATGAAAATTATTTTCTGGAGTCATATTTGCAAACATATAAAACCAAATTGCCTTTGAGTTTTTTTTTTTGAAATTTAATTTGAATTTGAATTTTAAATTTATTGCATAATTTGCTTATTCATTTTTTACAATTTTTCTTATTACTGAAGTTAATATATTTGAATAACATAATAAAAATTGTACATAAAAATAATAGAGTAAATAATTTAATTTAAAATGTTTTATTATTGAAGGTCAACCTACTCCAACAGTCACCTGGTGGCGAGAATCAGTTTTATTAGACGATACATATGAGGTCTTAGATAATGGTGTGATACGTAATGAACTATTGATATCACAATTGCAGCGTCATGATTTGATGGCTGTTCTTTCTTGCCAGGCTTCCAATAATAACGTTTCCTTACCGACATCATCTACAGTCACTGTTGATATGAATTGTAAGTATTGTCTTTTATCATAATACATTTATTATATATCATTTTTCTTGCTTTCATTTTAGTATAAATGAAGAATTTTATATTTTCTTCAAATTTGACTCAATAGTTAATTTCAGGGATAATAGTTCATTTCTAATGAAATAATCAAGTCATGCAGAATATGTTGTTAAAATTAGTGATTAGTACTCCTGATTTCTTTTGTAGGATGTTAGGAATTGAAATTATTATTATATTAAATAACATTAAAAAAACACACATTACCTAAAATCAGTGCATGCCAAATAATATGTTTAAAAATCAATGTATGTCAAATATTTGTTTTTCTTATTGATTATATTATAAATAAAATTTATATGTAATCAGCGTTTAAAAATAGGAAACATATTTTCGCATGGTTTTTGAGCTATAGAAAATTTATAATGAGTGATTTTGTTGTTTATTTGAAATATGTACCCTAACTTTGTTTAGGATGGAAATAAAATTTTTTTTATATGAAATAATTTTTAGCTCCCTTTTATTTAGTAATTTTTTATATTCTCATAGAATAAAACTATACGATAAATTTTTGTAACTAAGTTATTTTTAAAAATAAAATTATTAATAAAATTTAATAATTTAAATTTCGAAAAAGATTTTTTTTCCTTGTAAGAAAATTTTAATTAAAACTGTTCATTTCACATTGAATGATTCAAGTTTGATAAAAATATATAAATATTCTAATTTCTGATGAAAACAGTATAAGAAAGTTATTCAAATGTCTTTAACTTATGACATAATAAAATGTGTCGTAAATTCTAAATTCGCCTAAGTTGCCATTTATTTAAATAATTGAAAAATTGCTAAGTTTAAATATAAATATAAACTTTTTGAATAAATTATTGAACCTTTACATAAAGTAATGGAGGCCACTATTTTTTAAAAATTTGAATAAATATTTGTGAATTTTATAATGCATTTGATTTGCGGTAAAAGTCTGACATATATTCTTTCATAATAAATGTAAACGTTTATTGCTTTTATCGCATTTTAACTTTATGAAAGACGACATGAACACATAAAGAAAATTCGTATTCTATGTATACCAAATACATATTTTTCTGCTTAATCTCACTTTTAAGAATAAATAAAGGAATATTTTTGAAACATAAACTACGAATAAATTCATATAAAGTAGATGATGTAATCTACATATCTAAACAACAGCACTTTAAGGTAATTTGCTAAGACAAAGGCATAATCCTTACCCAGAGCTGAAAAGTAATATACATTTTTTATTTCCTACATTCAGGCAAAATAATAGTGTGAGCAGATAAATACAGACCAAATGCTTGAATGAAAATGTGCGCTATCAGCAAGTACCGTGGCTCTTTATTGTGCAAATTTCCGGGCTTTCTTTATTTTTATTCAAAACACCTTCAAATATTTTTTTTATGATAATGCAATTCTAGCTTTGATATTTTCTTTCTTTAGTGCGCCTTTAATCTTTCTTTATTTTAATGTTTGATTTTTAAAATATGTAGAATATTCAACTTCAATGAAAGATTTTATTTAATTTACTCAATTGTATATTTACAGGAATTTTAAATAAATGTATGTTTATCTAATGAATAAGGTAACTTTAAAAATTTTTTTTTATTATAAGCTTTCAGTGCATTGTTTTTTGTGTATATCGATTATGTACCCTTTTCAGCAGCATTGTGTGTGATTAAATTTGAATTGCGTCCAAAACTTATACTGTATTAAGTATATATGTTCAACTACTAAAAATATTAAAGGTTTTCAAGAAAATTAGAAGATGGCATACATCTGTGCCTGAAAGATATTTGATTATGGGATCTTCTCTAACTTCTAGCTTTTATTCGCAATTTTTTTGTTATTTTTTTAAAAAAACTTACGCATTTTATGTTATTGCAATGAAATAATAATTTTCAATCAAAGAAGATGCTGCATTAGAGAAATAAACTTTTTAGTTATTAAGATTATTACTAAGAAAATCAATCCAGAAGTTCATATAATTTTTTAATGGTACAATTTTTGATTGTGTATATATTAATAGCTTTACTGAAGTTCTATACAAAGTTCTTCGTTCTTTACAGTTATGCAGAAAATTTAAACTATATGTATTATCTATGAAATATCCAGTAACTCTCATCCAGACACTCACATTTAATATAAAAAAGACAATGTAACTGATGAAATATTAAAATTTAAGTATATGCCCAACTTTGTTGAAAAGAAGTTTTTTTTTAATGTCAAATTTAATTTATAATAATAAAATAATATTTTAGTAACGAAAAAAAAGCAGGGTACCATATAATACACGTTACGATTAAAAGTTACTTACGAACGAATATCAAATATAGTAATACAGTTAATAGAATAGGAATTATTTGTTCAAATTTGGAATGAAGATTACTAAATAAACTTGATAAAAATATTCTGATTGAAGTTCAAATGAGATAAAAAAAAATATAAATTCTATTGAAGTGCTGATAAATAATTTTTAATATAATAATATGAGTTTTATCAAAAAATTGATAGAAATTTTTAAAGACATACGTTAACCTACTCATTTCTTGTAACTATTAATACTTGTATTGAAATATAAATTTTTTTACGAATGCATGATTGTATTTTCTTACTTCATTTAATTCAAACAAAAGAAAGTTTACTGAGGAAAACACAACAACATTTTAAAATTAATTTAGCTTTATCTCATGAGAAAAATAATTATATTTAGAACCAAACTATAATAAGTGGCTAGAAGTTTTAGGAAAGAGGAATTAAACTTTGCTGAATTAAAAATTTCCATAAAGCATACGAAAACATTAAAATTTTAAAAAAATCAAACATAATAATAACTATATTAATAATGAGATTTTCTTATCGCTTTTGGCTTTTTTTTTACTCGATTGACTCCTGTTTTCAATGCAATAATTTGCCCTGAAAAAATACCATTTTTTGATTATCAGTGGATATCAAAATTTTATTTCGAAATATTTTTCGTTATAAAAATTTATTAAATCCTAAATTATCATCTATTTTTACATCAAAAGTAAGATTTTTAGCTTAAAGTCAAATAATGACAAAAAATCCTAAAATTTGAGTTTTATCTGTAATTTTTGTTATTTGAAACAATTTTAGTGCTTATAAATTCATTATAAAAAATAAATCAAAGGTTACTATATAAAGGAATATAAGGTTTTTTAATATTTACTGAAATCCGTGCCAGCATATTGTTTATTTATTCAATCTGTAATAGGTTAGTTTCAGTGTGGTTTATGAAGAATTTGAAATCATTACAAATATCCAAGAAGGGAACTGAGCCGAAAATTTATGAGCTCATTTAATCAACAGTTAAACTATTGAATCAAAGGTCAGGAAATCATCTATTCAGCTATCATGTCGATATGGCTGTATTAGCTTGACAACTAAATGATAATGATGTATAGACATCATATGTTTATCTTTTTAGCTATTTTTTAATGGTGAGTGAATTAAACGACCTGATTTTAAAATTTTATGCAGATGAAACTTTAGAAAATTATGTAACTTTTTGTTGAACGTAATGAAGATATGGAAATATCTTTGAGTGGAGAAAAACAATAACTTTAAGTTTTCACCATCAAAGAGCACTTGTCAGTAAACTATTCATTTACAACTGTTTCTTTATTAATATTTTACCACTTTCAATTAATTGGTTACTGTAGGATAATAAATCATGCTCTTTAAATTATGAAATCTGTAAAGGAAACTAAAACTTTAATTAAAAGATTTAAACCCCTTTTAATTGCAACTTCGATGTCATGCGCTATCAATCACTCGAACTGATTGCTCTCATCTAAAACTTGCAAATAATTGTTTCAACAGAAAACAAAACACTGAACAATAAAATATATTTCAAATGAGGTACTTAAGTTTAATTACATTTCTTCGAATACATTAACAACAACAAAGGACAATTATACATAATGTAGTGTTGTTTGATACTGGTATTCGTTCGATCACTAATGTTTGAAAATTTGCCTGATCACTAATGTTTTTAAATATAGCTTTTTACGACGAAAAAAAAAAATCGATAAATTATTTACCACATCAGTCAGCAATTATAAAAACTAGAAATTTCCGAGAAGATTTCGTTTCCAATATGCTCATTATTTCATAAAGTCTTCAAACCATCAAAATGACAATTCTGCAAAAGTTTCGAACTTCATGTTGTGAAGTTCGAAGAAGTTCACTTTTTTGTGAATTTCTTCGAATTTCACAAAAAATTCGAACTTCGATAGTTTGGAAATATCGCTTGACCGTTAAAAATCTTCGAACAGTAATAGAGAGAATTGGTTCGTTTGAAGTTTGTTATAGATGAAAAAAAAAAGTTTCTTCAGAAGCGATGGAGAAGAAATCACTTCAAGTGAAAAAAAAAAAGTTTCGAGCGTAAAACATAATGTAAATGTGTTCATTCAACTGACTTGAATATCAGATAGAGTATCCTATGAAAAATCAGTACAAGGTTCAGAATGTGCAGAATTATATTGCTTCCACATGATTTTTAAATTCAACACAGATTCTCAATTAAATTTTGGCTCCTCTTGAAGTTGATGCAGAGTGTGATGAAACATCCTCTAGATAAAGGAAGCACATTTTCATGTAGCCACGCGCGGGTTGGTGAATACTCTTCTCGTAACTACTGAATTTTAGAACCAGAAAGTTCATGTTACAAATTCTCTTGCAATCACCAAAATAAAATGTTGAATGTGGATTTACTTATTCTTAGATAGTATTTTTAAAGGAATTTATGAAATGATCCGGTAACATATTCGATTGTCTGCCACAGGCAGGAATCATTGTAAGAGAATAATATTGTGTTGGATTTGCAATCATCTATCTTACTTTCAAGTGTAATTTTTATTCAAGATAAAGTTCCTTCATACATCAGCCTTTGAGTTACTTTCTCAAAAATCACTTCACAGAAGAACATGTTGTATGTATTTGAGAACGATGAATTGGTATTACAGTTATAATGGTAACATTTTATTCAAAGATCAATTGATACAGAGGAAAGCTGGTGATTTTATTTTAGCTTATTTTTATTTTTCAAATTTTTGTCAGATGGGTAAAATAAAGAATTGATTTTTAAAAGAAATATTATCATGCCTGGTTTACAGACTTAATAATTACCTCATACTGTATAAAATGCTCTTTTTACATTTCTTTACTAAATATTCTTTACATTTTATCTAGAAAATAATAAAAAATATAGTACATTATATCTAAATTCAGTATTTTAGTGTTTAAATGCCCATCATACAGATTTAAACATTCAACTGGTCATCGTAGCCCTCTTGAATGGCGATGTGCTGAAATTGGGATTTTGGGTTGAGGAGAGCTTACTGGTGATCTAATTACAGTCGATGTTGTTTTGGTATCAGAAATAGAGAGGGAAAAATTTGGAGTAATACACTCTTGTACAGTATTTCAATAGTGATTTGTTTCTGGAACAATCAGCTGAAGACGCATGTTAATGTTTTACTCATTCGAACAGAAGAATTTGTTGTTGAATTAGAAAGACACTTGTTTTTATTAACCGGATCATTGAAGATGACAGATAGAAAAATGATTTTTTGAGGAAAAAATCAAATTAAGTTTCGGTATATAATTGATAAACTTGGGAAAATAATGTATTTGACTTAACCATTTGACTATTACTCCATAATTTTATAAATTTAAGGCTTCTAGATTTCACTGTATCAAATTTTAAAGCATTTTGTGGAAACATAGTTCCTTAGATTTATTCTCTTAAGCATCTTATAATTCTGGTCTCCGTCTGATTTAGTTCACAAATTTTATTTAATTATCAACTCAATGAATATATTGCCGCTTATTTCCTTCCCACATGCTCATTAAACTCACTATTAGTTGTATTTCTTTTTCTTTTTTTTATTTTTTAACTCGTTTCCAAAACTATTGTATATTTTACCTCATAAAGTTATGACTTTATTTATATAAAATTTATTAACATCAGCATGATTTTCTAATTGAATATAATATTTTTCTTGTTATATATATTATAAAAAAATAATGTAAAATTGCGTTTCCACAAATTTCCTTTGTATTATTTTTGAGCTTTAATTTATTGCTATGAGAATTATTTTTCTAATGATATATTGTTTATAATGGCATAGATATAAATGACATATAATTGTTATCATGTATAACATTAGCTTCAGTTTGTTCATTCAATTTATTCGTTACCTAGTTTTAGAATAAATCATTATTCATAAATGCTTGTAATTATATTATTTCTAAGGTATATAAAATGAAATGCTATTAATTTGAACCAATATGGCATACTGATGGTATTCGAAATTACTCTGAAAATTTACTATTAGAAAATTAGGGAATGAATCTAAATGCCATATTTTTAATTCTCATTTATAACTATCAATCTACTTTTCATTAATACTAATATTTTTAAGTGATTATTAAAGTTAAACATTATTTGAATGAGTTGCAATCCCCCTTCCTGATGATTCAATGCTTCTTATTTGTATAGCTTCATCATATCTAACTTTTCTTTTAAAAATAAAATGACGATGCTTGTCATCAAATATATTATGTATAAAAAAATATATCGGCAGACACTTCCAACTAGATTTGTTTTAAAGACAAAATTCCAAAAAATAAATTCTCCTAGAATTTTAAGCAATTTAAAACATCAACTTCCATCAATGTGTTTGTTTATTTTACTATATTTTGGCACAGAACTTCAGTCATAAAAATCTTAAATCACAAAATTTTGTACCATTTTTTATTCACTTACGAAAATCCTATTTCCTTTATAAATGTCCCAGAAAAGTAGAAATAAAATAGTCGTTGTGTGAAAGAGTTTTTTCTCGCACTCGTCCTATTTTGCTCTCAGAGAGCTTATTTTGTCACTAATGGTAGACACTTACATCAGTCATTTCTCTTCTGTTATTCACATACTTTTAGTTTCCTTTAAATTCCAGAAGTATACTTCAAGAATATTTATGCTAGTTTTATTTCCTTTTATTACTTTTCATATAGAGTTGGAGCTCACACTAACAGGATGGGAATCCTTCTTATCTCAAAATAACATCTTTTTTCTCCGATAATACATACTCTTTTAATTCGCTATTGCTGTCATCACTAAAATTTTCCCACAAATTTAGAAGCTTCAAAAATTCATTCTGTAAATTTTCAAGAAAAGAGTGAATGATTTAACGAATAACTTATACACTCTTAATTTTTTGAATTATTTAATAATTATTTCTCAAGGAAGTTGGAGTGGATAAAGTAAGAAACTGAAGTATGTGAAATAGAAATTTAAAATATAAAATAGCTGTAAAAAATTAAGGGGGTATTCGCGTAAATTCATATCCAACTTTAATGAATTACACATGAAAATTTAAATGTTTGGAAGATTCCAAAATTAGCAAAACTGCTTAAACTAAGATTAAATTCAAGAGAGTAAAAAAATATAGAAAGGATAATTATTTATATGCACAAAATTTTTGCAATAAATTGATTTATACAATTCTTAACATACATTTTTCCGTTTTGGCAAACATTTAGTCATTTATATTTTATTAAAATTTATTTATTACATTTCTGTTTACTGATTGATTTATGTAATTTCAATTTCACGGCTTTTCTTTAAACATTTAATTTTACTTTTCTCGATTCAGCTATTATATAAATACATATTGGATTTACATGATAAATTAATTAGATTTACATTATAAAATAATTGTATTTGTATTGGTTTCTCTCAGAGCTATTATACAAAGTAATTAATATCATATTCGTTTCTCCTACACACATATTTAGATATAAACGTCACACGCGCTAAGAAATTCACAGAAAAATCCACTTAATAAACATCACTAATAGTTTTTAATCACCTATTTCATCTGTGTGTACAAGATATCAAACTTCATATACCATATCCTGCACAACTTATATATTATACATGTCTATGTATTAAAAATGACAATCCTTTGTAATTTCGTAAGAAATTCTGATTTCATGAATAGCCTTTTAGGCGGCATATTTAATTTATCCAACTGTTAATTTTTTTCTAAGATGGTATTCGATTTATTAAACATAGAATAAAATCTTCTCTTGTGATTATATATGTATCAATACTTGTTATTAAACATTCACTATAATAACAATTAAATGTATTAACTAATGGAACTGTAATAATGTAAGTACATTTAAACCATATTAATATAAAGCTTATTTAATTACAATTTGAAAAGAAAATACAATTTCTTACTTTATCTTTCAAAATATCTTTTTAAAATATCAATTATATCATTATAGAAATTAAAAATATTATGGAAATTAAAAAGAAAATTCGCATTAATTTAAGAAAATAATAATATATAATAATGCACCATATAAATATTTTTATTCTACTTTCACTATATGTGTATTTATACACATACGACACAAATAAAACACATATCCTTCATATTCTCGCAAGCATGTTGACACAGTTTTTACATATGTTGTGTACAAATACAACACATGTAAAAATGTTAACAAACTTTTAAATTTTGTAAAAAACTGATTTGTTTCTTAAGAAAAATTTAAAGAATTTCACCTCTAAGATTTTTAAAATAAAAATTCTAAGAAAAGTAGTGACATACGAAATACCGAATATTTCATTTTGAGGTTCTGATGAGGCTTAGCTCACTTCATTCCTTTACCGACAGACGTTTCAAATGTTACATGTTAGGGTAGAAAACTGTAGAAAATAAAATGATAAGAACACTTTGGCTTTGTCTATAAAACTTCCCTTGTTTGCTGTTTCATTTTATCTTAATGATGTGGAATCAGTAAAACTGTGGAAATGGAAGAAATAGTTATCTTTAAGGGTTTCCGCTAGGCTTTTTTCCTTTCGACAGAATTTCTTCTGGAAGTTTCTTTCTGCCGGGTGATTTCCTAAAATTGGACATACCTTTTTTTTATATAATCGAGACTAAAAATAAAGATTTTGTGGCGTACAAATAAATCTCAAAATTAACTTTACTTCTAAAGAAAAAGAGGGATAAACTATATAATGAACTGCCTGCCAATTTTTAATAGGGTAAGAATGCAACAGCACGTTGCTACCAATTTTGCAGAAAATTGCTGGTGAGATTGAGTAATATAATAGTTCTATTATGGAATATTTGAAGGTTCGTTTTTTATTCCAACTATATTATTTATTCAAAGACACGAAAAACTATAAAATTATATTAAAATACGAAACCAAAAATTTATTTATTTCTTTATTAAAATATTTGGCAAATGTAGTGTTACAGTATAAAACAAATTGATTTCACGGTAGAAAAATTGAGGAACATTTTTATATTATAATGATTAATAGAAAAAAGAAACGAAAAGATGTGTTTGCTATAAAACTGATATATAAATGCATTTAAACAAATTTTAAACATCTTTGTGTACCATTCTTATTTTGTTATGCATTTTTTTTTCTAATTTTTCTTTTCAAGTCCTTTTTGAAGTTTATATCACATAACAATTTTTTAAACATTTTATATCCTGAGCATAGGTTTTAGATAACCAACAGTAGATTATAATGTTTCTAATTTACCAATTGAAAACAAGTAATAAAATAAATTTTATATATTCTAAAGCGCAGTGATAAAAATGATTCTTTGACTATTTCTGAGTTATTGCTTTTAGAATTAAAACACAGTTTATTTTTAATAAAAAGAAGACTATCAGAGGGAGAAAATATTTTATATAAATTGCTAGATACAAATATTTAGAAAAATAAAATAATCTTGTAAGAAACAACTTTTCTATAAGATTATATGATTATGATAAAACATAAAAGAATTGAGACTTTTGTGAATTTCTAATAGAATTTCCTACAAAATGTGCTAGTATAAATATTGATATACTTGAAGTCGTCAGTCAGTTATATGTGTACCAAAAATAGTCGTTTATAAGCAAATTTGAGTACAAAAAAATTGAGTACGATAATCATCATAATGGTAAAGAAAAAAATCACCAGTTACTGCTATAAATATTTCTTTTATGTATTGTTTTAAAAAGTTTGCATTTTTAGAAACTAAGGAGCTTTAAAACTAAAACATAGTGCAAACATTTTATTTAGATTTTATAAGCTAAATAATTATCACTTATTGACAAAGCTTATTTAAACATCAAAGATTTTATTTTAAATGGAAATTTCTTGGCAATCGTTTCGATGAAGGATTTCGGGAAATAATGGAATAGCATCCAAACTTTAAGAAGAACCTAGAATTAATCTTTTTTAATATTGTTCTGCTGAAAATATTATGTCATAATATTAACGCATCATTGATATTCATACACGTTGGAAAAGTTTTATGATAAAACCTGGTTTCAATTTTCTATTTATTTTCTAAAATGTTTTGTCGATTTCATGAACTAGAGTTAAAAAAAATGTATAAAAAAATTATGCATGTTACATTTTTTCCAAAAACAAGAAATGGAATTAGCCGCTATTTCAGACAAGAATTATGTGAAATATTCTGTAATTACATAACTTTTCATATAGTCTTTTTGAGAAACAGCAGCTGATTTTATTACTGAAACTATGTAATCACTTAAGTTATTGAATCACTAATGGATATTAGGAAGGTTCCTTGAAAATAGCTACCACTGCTAATACAGCTTGTCTATGTATAATTTATTTCTCGCTATCCAATTAAGTTACTGATATTCTTTGGGAAAATTTATCACTCAGTTTGAAAATTGAGGAGTTAAACTGAATACTAAAACTTAGCAAATAGAAAATTTCTATTCCAATTTCAAAAATTTTCAAAAAGAGATTAAAAATTTAAATATATTTGAAGTTTTAAAAGACAAAAGAACAACCGGTGTAAAACTAATTTACCAAGGATTTTAGTAAAACAAGATGTCTGTGAAGAAGCATTTGGATAAATTTCAAAATATCGTTTCATAATAATAGTATTGGAATATAAATTGGAATTCATAGTCATATTTGGTCATAATCGTACTTCAAAAATACATAAGTTAATTGAAGAGCAAAAAAGTAAGAGCCCTTGCAAAAAAGGAAAATTCTAAATAAATAATATTCGATATGTAAATCATTTCAAGAGGAAAATTGGAATATATATATATAAAAAAAAAAAAAAAACATTTTTCCTATCATTATCTATCAGTCGTCATCAAACTTTTGCTGGCAAATTTTTAAATTAATTAACTGAAGTGGCAAATTTTATGTCACAAATATCTTTATGAACCAGTGATGTCATTTAAATAAGTTTATTTTACCATCCTAAGGGGGAAATGATTCAGTTGTTCAGAAAAGTTTTTATATAAGTGTCGTGCTTTAACAGGCACCAATAAACTCCGGTCCATTGCACAATTTAGTTTCATGATTTTAGAACAAATATGGAACAATATTTGAATTCTAGTATTTGCATTTTAATATAAGAATTATTAAATTTTTTAGAAATCTGTTAAAATTCATGTGTTTGCTTCTTTTTCTCATTTAATCTATAGATAATAAATGACTTGAAAAAAATATGAAAAGGTTTTCAGGAGAATAATTTTTGTACAGTAATCTGTCATTTTCGTTTACCAAATCAAATCACTAGTCATTCTAAACTTTCTATCTGTACTTACAAAAGCAAATGTTCTTATTAAGTAAAAAAAAAAATCTATTTTAAGAATGACTTTTGAAAAGTTTGCCTTTGGTAAGGAAAAAAAACATCTACTGTGAAAATCATTACGACGTATGAAAACAAACGATGTAAGAACTAAAAATAAATTAGGAGAAATTACGTTGTTTGAATTAAACAGAAAAGAGAAAATGCAATTGTGATAACAGCAGCAAATGTCAAGAAGCTGATGAGCTAATGAGCTGTCAGGTAGATTGGCACGATTTATGTACCATCGATTAGAATAAGCATGCATAAAATTGAGAAAAATATTACTTTTCTATTCATTATTAATTCACTGTCTATTGAAGGCTTGTTCATAGAAAAAATATTTCAATGAATGTTAATTTCATTGATGTTTTGTCATTAAAAACTAATTTTCATTAAAATAAAAATAAGCATATAGTACGTATAAGCTACTGTGAAAACTTTGGCAAATATAAAGATTGGAAGAGTATTTGTGACAGCTATTCTTCTTTTTGTAATTCATATTTTTACTAAGTGCTTAAACTTTGGAAAATTCATTTTAATTTTTTAAAGAAATGCTTTTATTTAGTATACTTCTTTCATGATCTTGAAATAAACAAATAATAAAAAATTATAAATTAAAATAAGTGTCTTGGAAAGAACATCATGAATATATGAAAAATTCATTAGAATTTAATTGCTGCTCTAAATATCCAAAACATTTGGAAAAAATATTTATATACAATAAAGTCGACATTATACATATATGCAAGGATTTTAAAATGGAAAAATTTATAAGAAATATAAAAGTATAGTATGTAATTTATTTACTAAAAAAATATTTTTTTAAAAATATATATGAAGATATATGAAGTTTTTAGATTAATTTTTAGCACAAAAGTGAATTACACATACATTGTATACACATTTTTGAATAAGTAAAGTCATTTCAAAATAATGTTACTGCATTGAAATACATTAAATCTAAAGTCAATTTAAAATTCTTTTATAAAGTATCTTAAAATATATAAGCTATAATCACTTTTAAATTATTAAAAGACTATGAACACGTTTTCTTTATAACGTCAAGAAATATTTGTAATACTATATAAATAATAAACTTCTGATTAATGAATCAAGTTAGATACTAAATTTTTTAGTTAAAAAATTAAAATAAAATAAAATAGTTCTTCTAATTACGATGAATAAATATTCCGTAATGCAGTATGTGATACCTTCCTCATTCTTCCTCTTCATGTTTATCTATGTCAAGATGTTTCATATCCGTAAACAATTTACTTTGGAGGCAGACATTAGGGACATTTTCCCCAAGTTGTTTGTTACGTGTCAACCATGAAGCATTTCGCCCATGAATTATGCAGTAATAAATATATAAAAGAGTACTTTCTGCATTTGACAGGAGTGATTGATATAATATGTATTAAAATTTTTAAAGTTACTCAATATAAAATGAAGCTTGTAAGAATTTCGTTATTTTCCATCATAATGTGTTAATTCATTTTTAAACATAAAAGTTTATAAACATATTAAAAAATAAAATGTTGTTACCATCTCAACATATTACTATTTTATAAATTATATAAGAAAATTGTTAATCATAATCGAGCTCAAGTAATAATCATTTGCATCTTGTTTCAATTTCATATTAAATAGAGAGGGATATTCATTTCAGAAAATTCATAACTCTAGATATTATGAATGTATTTTAATAATCCTTATATACTAGATAGCTATTGTGTTAAATTATTAATATATTATGTGTACACTTTAGTGAGTGATAAGTCCAAACATTAATGAAAAACATAGTGATAGTATACTGTAAAATATGTAGTTTGGAATACAGAGAATAAATTTAGTTTTTAAAACTCACTAATACATAAATATTTATAAAAGCGTAATAGAAAGTATTGTGTGGAAAATTATAAAACATAATTTATAACTATAAATGAGAGAGATTTTGTCTCTTTTTATTGTATAGTTGGAAAAAATCCATTGCTTTTCTGTGTTAAACTAATAGATAAAAATAAATTTGAGTTATAATTTCATTAAATTTAAAAATGATCTTTAAAGAGACTTTCATTGAACACACACACATATTATATGACTAAACTTTCATGGGGATAGAACATGACAATGGAAAATTCATTTTGTATCATTGAAAAGGATTTGGAATGCTGTTTTTCAGAAATTTTTTTATTATGAAATATATATATATATATATATATATATATATATATATATATATATATATATATTGTCATATAGTGTCACTTTTAAAATTATGTGATCAATTGTTATAGGAATATTCCATTATTTTAAAAATTAGAACATTATTCCTGATTTACTAAAAAGTATTATAATTATAATTGATAAATATTTACATAGCTGATTTTCACTATTTAATTCAAGCATTTGTAAATATTGCTAATATCGTATAAATGTTAAGGTGTAAAGTCAAATTTCTGCAAATGTAGTAAATCTTTTAAAAGCATTTTTACTGAGACATTTTTCTTTTGTTTTATAAAAAAATCCATTGATAAATAATATAAAACTCAAAATAGTAATATTATTAAAATGTTTGAATGTTACATTAATTGGTGTAAGAATTCTTTCACCTGTAATGAGAAATAGATATTTATCATGTGAATTGTTTGTTATTGACATGTGAGCATTTCTTTTATTATTTTAAAATAAAAACAATACTGTTTTTAAAATATTTTACCAAAAATTTGAATTTTTATTGAATGAATCTAATAATTTATGGTTAATCTAGACTTATTAAACTGATTCAGTAAAATATCCAATATTTATAAGATAAATATAAAATAAAAAAGATGTTTTATGTCCTGGGCTATTGATATCCGTGGATTTTTAAAATTCAGTTTCCTACATATATAGCTTCTGGATACTCAAAATTCTTACCACATTTCACATCTGCTTTGGTAGATAGATAATATCCTAATTTGTAAAAAATTCTCAAAAATTGCTTACATATTCATCAATAATTACTTTTATTCTCATTTAAAGTGGAGAAGACCTTTTCAGATGTTTTATTCACTTGCTTATGTGAATAAATAGCAACATTTCTTATACGAATTTTGCTAAACGTATTCAGGAAAAACAAACTAGTTACAAAATGAAATAGCACGAGATTTATTCATCCAATATTTTTTAAGTATATTCATTAGTTTACCTTTATTTACTGATAACTTTTTTCTTTCTATTTCACAGAATTATCATTCATCCACATGCGTTTTATTCCTCATCATATATTGACAAATTTGAGAAACAAAAGGACGTTTTTTTCTGAAATGCCTTAAAAAATTACAAATTGATATTTTGAACCATAACCATACATCGAATAGCATAGAATTTAGTATATTTTTAATGGTTAATAAATGTCAAACAAAATTTCATTATCATTTTTATAAGATAAAATATTTGTTAGATAATTTGAGCAAAGATTATCTCACATATTTTCAGGTATATCATAGAAAAATTTTAATACATTTTTTATGTAGATTTAAAGAAATGTTTTAAAAAGGGTTTGAACAAATTTAGAACTATATTTATAAAGGAATTCATGTTTCTATGAAGCACAAAACCATTTACGATAAAAAAAGAATGTTTTTAGTTGAATCCACACAAACAGTATCGAATCATCAGAAAACAGACAATTTGCGAGTTCATCAAATCGCTCTCTCAGAATGTAAGTTTAAGAGAGAAGCTTACTATTCAGGAATAACTTTATACTTTTTTTATATAAATCTCATCAGTGAATTTCTCAGCTTTCACTCTTGGATAATCACAGTACTCTTCTTTGGATAAAAATCTACTTAGAGAAGTTAATTGGTGGAACGGTGTTGGGGGATAAGAAAAAAAAATGAACGTAATAAAATGAGAAAGTTTCCTAAAAGTAAAATAAAAAAAAATAAATAAAAACCTAGACTTCAAGTTGCTGTAACGTCAGCTTTTTATTTCTGGCAAACAATTTCCTGAATTTTTTTAAATTATACCCGGAAAACTTGGTTTCCATCTTCTAGCTAAACTGGAAATTTTCTAGTTAATTTTATATTTTCTTATCTCTTACTTTGTTTTCGCTTATTTAAACAGGAAAATGTATCTTATTAAAGTATTCCTCACCGTTTCTTCACTCTTCTTTCTAGTGAAATATGAATAATTCATTTAAGGGTATAAAAAAAGGAGTGTGATATTAGTTTTTTTTTTTTTTTTTTATAAAACAATAATTTTGAGTATCATAGTTTAATTAACTATAGTGCTGTAGGATAATTTTTTACATATGAAGCTAAATTAGATTTAAATGAAATGAAAATCACATTAAATGTACTTTTATATCATTTTTATAACCACAGAAGAGATGTTAAACAGATATTTTTTTAAAACTTTAATTATTTACAATATTGAAAAAATGAAATGGTCGGAACTTTTAAGCAGGATAAGAAAAGTTTAAATAATTTAGAAATATTCTCCTATTATGTGTTTCAGAAATTATTACTTATCAATTCATTGCTGAACCAAAAATATTATTTATTTTATTTCCCTTTTTTATCATATTTTTAAATGTTTTAAAAATAACGTAATGCATTTATTTATAAAATAATATATGTAGTACAGTCATTAAAATTGAATTTTGCACAAATTTATTTTTATTATTATACGACATATAAATTTATTATTATGTATTATTTTAGTCTTTTGGAATATCTTTCTGAGTATACATGTCTACCTGAAAAATGTGAAAGATTTTTTTTCCCTCCCATAATTCTGTAATTGCTTACCAAATAAAATAAAAAAACTTTTTATATATTTCAAATATGTTATGTTATATATATTTTTAATTAATGGAATATTTGGAGAGTTGTATCGTTAAGAAAGATCATCAACAGCATGGGAATAATTTTCTCTATTGGAAACCAAAACAGGATTGCTATGTTTACTTAAAATAAACATTTAAATCGCCCTAGCTGATTCCATTAAGAATGGAAGCTTTTTTTCTTTCTTTCTTATTTTGCTTTTTCTTATGTTCTTTATCAAGGTGTTAATGACTCCTGTCAATGACAGATAACTTTACAAACCGATGCTTTACATATGGAATCAGTTTATAAACAAAATGAACTTCAACACTACATTAGATTTCGATTTTCAAAGAGTTCAAACAACAGTTATGCACTCGATGTTTTTCACATATTTGGAACAGTTAATGTTTTACGCACAAAATGTTTTTCAGTCTTTTTGTATTTAAATCAAATGAGCCATCAGTCGAAAATCCTGCAATGTCTTCAAAGCTATTCAGTTACGATTAAACAACTTGTGTTAATATGCGCATTGCTGGAATACATTGGAAATAGCTTGAAACCATGGTTTTCTCTGTCTCGTAACAAGCAATGCTGTTCAAAAGCCGGAGATCTGGGCAAGAAAACTGGAGTCAGTGAAAGACACAAATAGAAAGAGATAGAGATTTCAGGAAATTTTTGGAGGCAATATCGCTCAAGATTTTAAATTTTCAGTTCTAAATATTAATTAAAACTTCTAAATTTTGAGTTCTAAGCATTATTTAAAACTTGATTTTGAAAACATTTAAAAACGATAAAAAAGGGGATTTAGCAAAGATATCAACTGTAATGTAACAAACAACTAATTTATGGTAAAAAATTAATAAAAAAAAAACCGCAAGATAATATTATTTCAAAGTGGATGTAACTTGCTGAAGAATGCCTTCAAAGAATACAGTTATATAATCAATTTTATTCTAAGATTAATAGTTGCATTATTGATTAAAAAAATTCTTGGGATCTTGTTTAGCCTTTAGAAAAGGTTCCGTTGGTAATATGCAAATAGATTGAAACAGGAATCCTTTAATATTCCTTGACAACATTTTTTTAAAGGAAAGTACTAGAGATGATTCAACTCAACACAACTCTGTAGATGACAAAGTTCAAAATATCTAAATACCCTATTTTTTCTTTTCTCTATTACAGATTTTGTAACTCAAACTTATCTACTTAATTTGAAGACTTGTGAGTTTCTTAGTTTCCACCGATTTATTTAAAGTCTTCAATTAACTTTTCTTAAACTAAGTAAATAAATTAGTTATATATCATCTCCAGTTATCCTCTTCAATGTGAGCTACTAGCATTTTAGAATAGAGCTTCAAAAGTGTCCGCCATAACCTACCTACCTATTTTGAGTTTAATATATGGCAAACTATTGCAGTTCCAATTTACGAAAGAAAGGAGCTGTTGTAAAATTTGCATCGTATTCGAACGGGTTAAAATTTTTTATGATATTATGGTAGAGGCATTATATTTTACCTCATTTACATGAATCGAAGAATTCCAAAGCAATTTTTTTATAATGATAGTTTCTTGATAATGATTTCAAAGCACATTTACTTGTCCGAGTTTATAGAATCTACCCGTTGGTTAAATGCTCCTTAATGGCTCTCAGAGACTCATGGATCTCATTTACACAACTGTTTTCAAAGTAATACTGTACAGCTATGAAAATATTTTAAAAACTTATCAGGATCTCATGAAAAAACAATGCATTACGCTAAAAGAGAATGATAAATTTTTAGTTATAATTACTTTAATATAAAACGGAATTTTTCACTTTCGATGAATAAATCACTTTAAAAGTTTAATATTCTGCGTTTTTGAAGATAGTAATTGATAAGATGACTTATAATGTCAGAATTTATATGCATATGGTCATTTTTCCCTTTAATATTAAAAATAGAAATTAGAAACTGAAGTACAAACTCAGACTGATCTTATTATTTAATTCAGACTTATTTTTCTATTTAAATATTCTAAAAAAATAAGGCATTATATCTTTAAATATTTTTTTTTATCTAATCTAGTATTCATAACTGTAAGCTAAAATGAAATTATACTCGTTTATCCTTTATTTTAAAAATGAGAAATTTTAAAAAAATAGAGCTTTTGCTGCAACAGTCTCTTTTATATTTTCAGAAAGTGATATATCAATGCTATTCATAAGCATTATCCAGATTACTTTTATTAATAAAATTCAGTTTTAATTAATGTAAATCTCCTCAAACTGAGAAATCAGAATAGATCAAAATATATTTATTTGTGTTATAAAGTGGTAACTTTAATGAAAATGAGCTCACATTTTTATCAAACTAATCAATCATTTCACGGAGTTGAAATCTAATCTAGAGGTAACAAAACTTTCTTACAAATTTAATAATACGGTGTACACATGGCTTAAATTCGTATAAATATGGTTATTTATTTTTATTATTTATTTATTTATTTTAAGATTTTTTAAGAAAAACAAAAGCATTTAAAATAAGATTTTAATATTGAGCACGTTTATTTGATTACATTTCGAGCTTCACCTATTTTTCTAAAATAACTTCAAAATAATTTTCTCTCCTTGATTTAAATATAAATATCTAGTTCTTTTTCATTTTTATTGGAATAAAATTTAGATTAAAAGTAACAGATGTGATAAAAGTTCAGAAGGAAATATAAAATAAGCGTTAGGATTAATAAAAGAAATTATTTCTTTTCCAACGATCTGTGAAAAATATCATTATTAATCAGTAAGTATCTTAAAATGAATACTATAAATATGATTTAGAAAATTGCATATTATTTGTAAATCTTGTTTTTAGCCAATTCGGTAATTTTCGTTTTTGCTTAGAATGCTTTTAAGCAAAATCATATAATCTATATATTTAATTATATTTGAGTTCATTTGCTAAATTATTATTCATAAATTGATTTTAATCAGTATTGATTAGAAATATTTACGTTGTTAAAAATTCATTATGAATATCTCAATAAATTATATCAAATATTTTCATCCTATAAAGTTTATTTTTGGAAATGCTGAGATTTAAATTTTTGATATATGGAATGAAATATTTTTCAGCCTACATTTATTCTAATCATTTCAATGAAAAACTTGCATTGAGAGACAGAAATACTTTAAAAATCTCAGTATTTTGAGAGGCATAATTAAAAGGAATTTATCACTGGTTACATGGATAATTTATTTTCATTTTATTTTTTATTTATGATTTTTTTCAATCTGAGAAGTAAATTCTTTAAATATAAAAAATAAAATATTTTTGCAACCAATGGTTGTTTTCAAGTTTTTTTTCTTTTCTTTTATTATTATTATTATTATTATTTTGAAATGATTTGAAAATATTTTCTTTTTTGTTTATTTAATCTAAGACAGAAAACAAAATATGCTCCTTTCATTGAAATAATGGAAAATCTATTTTTCTTAACTACAAAAGAGAAAGAGACTGAAACTCAATACCAATCCCTTTTCTATCATGAAAATAAAGTTGCTGTTGTAGCAAAGAAAAAACAAGTTTGGAAACACAATTACAATTGGAATCCCCGAAGGAACTTTCAACGGAAGGAGGCGCTTAAAATCAAGTCTGGACTTGATTTTAAGCACCTTCAGCAAACATTCATGACAAACATTAATGACATAGGAATTCACAGTTGATTATAATAAAAACAAGTTTTTTTAAAATTCAATATTCATGTAAATTTTCTATAAAAATATGAATATGAAAAAATTTATTTGATAAAGTTTTGAAGCTTAAAATTATAAAAATTAAACATAGGGAATCTTAAGTTAACTCTTTAAATGATATTTTCTTTTATTTTAAAAAATTGTTTTTTACTGCAGTTGAAAAGTTATTATTTTTTAACATTAACAATTATTAAAATACATACATACATACATATATATATATATATATATATATATATATATATATTAATTGTTTTACTTTAAAACTATCTTCAATTTTTATATCATGTATTTTATAAAAGAAATCTTCATTATTTGTTATTTAAAACATTTTAATAACTTCATCATTTCCAGAAAAGTGCATGTTTCTTGTAGTAAATTTTATTGATCGCATTATATTTTCTGCATCACTTATAAGTAGGTTAAATAAAAATTTATTTTTCAGAAAAAATTTCTCTTTGGAGTTCAAAATCAAATACATTTAAGAGGTGCTTGAGTAACTTATTGATGATTATTCACCATCTAAGAAGCTTAGAAAAATTCATTAAGTTGTGAAAATAATCACTAAGATTTCTAGAGTGAATCCCACTTGTGTGTTTTTTTCGTAGTAATTGCTACTCACGTTCATGTTTGAATGATGTAACAATTATTTTCATCAGCATCTTGAAAATAGTTAATGATTAATTTTGTGCAACAAGTAATTATAGTTAATAAAAGTTTACATTTATCATCTTTTTCATGTATTTTTTCGCTAAGAAAGGTGCAACTCGTTGTATTTTTTGTATGCTATAATTTATAATAATTATTTTAAACAACTACTCTTTTAACTGAATAATGAATATGGCTAGTTGAATAATACAAAATGTGTTCAAAACTGTGTTTGATATAAATTTTAATCAAAAATAAATTTTTGATTAACATTTATTCAAAAAAAATTAATCAAAAGTAAAATTTTAATCAAAAGTAAATTTTTGATTAACATTTATTTCTAAATTTGAAAATTATATTATTGAGAAAGTTATATATATACTTTTTTTGTGGATTTTTAGCTTAATTATAAAGTACAAGTTATGAATTTAAGGAATAAAATAATTATTTCTTGCACTGCGTATAAAATTTAAATGAAAATACCGTATTTAAACTAAGAAGGAATTTTTAGTCGTCTGAAAAATATCCAATTAGATCATTTCTTAAAAACACTTTTCTTTTACTTTTCATTTGTGCTTTCTTATTCTTCATAAATGTGCAATGAAAGGTAATCTTTAAAAATATTTCTTTTTTTTATTTTCCTTTGTTTATTGAGAAAACAATGAAGATTTGTAACTGAAGTCGATCAAAACTGTTATATCGACAAAACTGTTATAGTTATATGAGTAAAATTACTTTTAAAATTCTAAATGTAAGAAACTGTTGTTAAAATTATGTTTAATTTCTTCATATATTGTTATTAATCAGGACTAATATGTATTTCCTGACACGAATATTGTTTTTTTTTATCATGAGTGAGCATTAAAATAACTTATTAATAGTTATTGATTAATGTTGTTTTTGGTAACAGATATTTAATTATAAGTAATTTAACATTAACATAAATAATGATAAGTTTTTGAAAATATTAAATTCAATATATTAGTTTTGGGAAAAAGAAATCCATTATTTTTACGTGAACATTTTGTAACTTCTTTCAGATTCGCTTTGTTAAAAGGTTTAAAACAGTTTTCATGTAGATTTTTAGGTCTTGTGCTAAGCTACGACTGCTGACATACTGTCAAGTTTGATAATTTTTGATTTTTTATAGACATTCTCGACGATGTTGTATCCATGCGAGGTGCATCTTTAGCATCCAAATACCCAAACGGAATCGACGAAACCAAAATTGTGCGTAACTGGTTGTTACAGTCATATATAGGACGATAAACACCTTTCACAATTTTAGCCACCTGGTTAGCATTTTCGCCATTATAAAAGAAAAACTAAAATGTATCGAATCTTCTGTTTGTTGTCTTCTATTTTTAAAACCTTGTACTCATAACTGAATTAATCAAACAAAAACCGCAAGAGAATATTTTGGTGTCAAATGTCACTTTTCCAATGAGCTTAAATTTGAAATTGTTTGATAGATACCTCACGAGATAGCGATCACTACAGACGTCTACCGAAAAAATAATGGATAATTTTTTCCCCAAACTAATATTTGTAAAAAGTAAATCTTATACAGTGCCGAAAACAAAATGTTCATTCTAGAATACTGAATTCAACATTTTAAATATCTACATTACAATTTTTGAAACGAAAAAAAGCTAATCATTCGTTTATTTGTATAAATTGATTGTTTATAATTACTTTATGATGCAATCTTCCAAATTTCATTCCTTTTGTTATCTAAATATAATCCGATATATATGAATTCCATATAAGATTATCTATGTCTATTTTAGTTTATAAATCAAACTAAATGCAACACGTTTTTAATATTTAAAAACTCTAATAAACTAATATTTATATTTAGGTTATACGCTTAAGAAAGTTGAAGTTAACTTGAATTGATGCCGAACGATTATTAATTGAATTATTAAAATCAGTTGAAAAATATTAGTAAAGGTTAATATATAATTGATCATTGTGTTATTTAAGTGCTTTGTGTTTATTGAAGTACTAAATTTAATAATAATTGCCAAACTCAAAAAGAAATTATATACACATTGAAACTTTCAATGTTGTCTACCTTAACTTTTAGAAATTTTGTTTAGATTAATTTGATTTTATGTTACAGATTTATGCTTTATCATATGATGAAGGAATCAAATCACGTGTGTTACTTAATGACAGATTCAATAGTTGACAATATATCCAAGAAGAGACACCAGTGGCATTAACTTGGTTTTCAGTAGCTTTTCGGTTAATCTTTCCATTACCGGTCTTAGAATTCTGCAATGATTGGATAAATTGCACAGTAGGAGTAAGATGATTCTTAGACGCTAACGAGGGAACAACAGATTGCCTCACAAGGCAAGATGGATGTTTTCGGAGGGCAAATGACCGCACCAGATAAGCACTAGTTTAAAAGGGTGTGCGTTGACAGCATTGGTCGGTCTCTATCTCTAGGGGATTGTACAGTTTGCTACAATACGAGAATTCTAAATGTGGTGTGAATGTGTTGGATTTAGATAAAATCAAGTAACAGGTTTTATCTAAATTGGAAAATTTATTCCCCTTTGCATTTTCCCAGAGCCACTACATGATTGATTTGGAACGAATGAATTAATTTATTGAAAGTGTAGCCACGTAATTTAGAGGTGCATTTTCCAATAAAGTTTTGAGCATAAATGTTTCTTTAAAAATAATTATCTCTTAAATTTTACATAAAATGGGATTCTTTTCATATTTATGAGGAAAAATATAATAAGTTTTGTGAAAAACTTTAATATTTTATATTAAAGTTTTTCACAAAAAGTAAACTTTGTATTTTTGTGAGATTATTGTAGTTTGTAATAAGAATTAAAGTCCAAAAGAATTTGTTTAAAGCTAAATGTAATCATAAAGCTATAATGAAAATAATTTTGAATCAAATCACATTTAAAAGATTACGCAAAATTTTGGAGCAATATCAACGCATTCTGTGTAAACTCCAAATTTAAATTTTCGATCAACGAGCGAGGTTTGCATGTGGATCATGTATGTAGTTTATTCTGGTTATACATTTCATTGTTATATGTGTAATAAAGTCGCTTAGCAAAAGTAAAAATCACGTGAGATTAACACGAAACTACTTTAGTAAAGAAACATTTATAAGCATATATTTGATTTTATACAGGACGAATAAACATTTTATAGTTCTTAAGAAACGTTTTGAAGACAACTCACTCAATGGCCATAATAATATAATTTAATTCATTTTATAAAAATTTTTATTAATCCTATCAATGCTCAATCTTACTTTTTCATTCAGATAATACTGTTATTGCATTACAGCAGCATTTTTCTCTGTATTTTATGCCTTTGGCGATTTACATAATTTTAATTTAAATTTAATATTGAGGAAAAAATTTTCCTTTTCAATAAATATTTTTAGACACATATTACGATATGTAGGCGAATTGAATGTGAATTAATTTTTTTTATTTAATAGTAATTATTTTCCGAATTCCCGCAATTATAGATGAAATATATTAGCGAATAAAAACACGGGTTATTCTATTTGTGCAATGGTTTTTATTAATGGAGAAAATATTAAGTTAAATTTTTTGTCTGAAACAACATTGTATTCTTAAACCAATGTTTTCAAAAACTGAATATTTTCTCAAAAATGAATACATGTTTTCATTAAGAAACTTTCTTTATTCTATGTATTTTTGCCAATTTTTGACGTATAAGTGAAGATATAGTGGCTTAGATTGTGAGTTTTTCTTCCTTCCAAAAATTTGTAAATATTATATATACTTGTACATTATTGAAAAAGAAATCATGAATTTCTATTGATTAAATATACTGTTATTCACAATAAGCAGCTATAAATAGAAAACTATACTGCAAAGTTATATTAATTTTTTATAATATAATTTGTTAATTTTTTATATGCATTATTTAGCTAGAATATAAATATGTGAAATGACTCTTTTACTGAAGGAATCAATATGAAACTCACTTACTATTTATCACATTCAATTCAAATACCAAGATTACAACCTAACTTTTTGATGGTCGTAAGTTGAATGTCTTATTGATATTATTTAATTATGTACAATATATTAAAGAAATTTATAATAATAATTTATAACTTGTGTTGAAAAACAGAATAACTCATTTACAATAAGTATTAAAAATACGCGTATTTATATGTAATATAGTTATTAATATTTAACAATCTTTTTACATTGCAATTTTTTATTACTTTACAAATTACTATGTCTGTCAAAAAAACATTAATGTATTTTTTTTTTTAATTTTTAAAGTAGTTTGCTGATTTGATTATGTTTTTAACAAAAGAGGTTATTTTATTTCTAGTTTAATTATTTACATTAAATTAATCTCAAATTTAATAAACATGAGATTATAAAAGCCATTTTCTAATCAAGTTTGTATTGTAACTTAGAATCAAAATGTTGTAATTTCTTTTGGAGAATGTTTTGAAATTTGGTAGAAGGTAAAAGGAAAATTTAATTTTCGTTTCAAATGTATACATTTTTCAGTTCCTCAGAAAAACAATTCTTATTAATATTTAAATAAGAGTAAATATAAGTTTGTTAGCTTTGTCGAGTTAAAGATCCCGACCGCGTACAAAAAAAAAAGGAAGAAAAACAATGAATAAATATTATTCTCCTTCTGGAACGATTGGACGATATGAGAATAAGCAACACTTGCAAAGTTTTATTTCTAGTATGTACCCAACTAAATGAAAAGACCGCTTTGTCAACAGACTGGAATATTTTTTTTCTTCCTTTTACCATGGACGGTAACCATCTGCCGGACTCCCCACTGTTCGAATTATGATCCCTTTGAATCATTTGTTCACCTCATTCTAGTCTCGTGGAGATGAGATCACAGTTGGGGGTGTACCCGATTGTTGGTCTTGCTTAACGAACCGATGAAATCTCAACCAATCACCGTGAAATGCGAGTTCACGGGGTGTCGACATTGTGATATCTTAAGTATGTTCATGCAAAAGGAAAGAAAATGTGAGGAAATTTGATTTATATTTTTCATTATAAGGAATTTCGTAAAGTTCTGTGAAATAGTAAAAAACCACAGAAATTGAGCATTTTTTGGTGTATTACGATGAAAGTTGGTAAGTGTACTGTTAATTAAAACACGACTCCTTATTAAAGTAAAAATATTTTCTTCTTTGGAAATTGTGAAAAACTCTCAAGATGTAAAAATCAGAAATTAAGTAAATGTAACTAGTCATTTCTAAAAAAAATACAGCAATGCATAGAATTTTATTGAATTAACAGCAGATTCTCAATGTGTTTTTTTCCTTGATTGATGTTAAAACATGAAAATTTATGTTATTATTATGCATAGTTATTATCCTACATTCAATATATTTTCAGGATACTCGCTTACCATATGAGGTCAAATTTGGAAGAAATATATGAATAGTGATTTTAATTAAATCTTCTGCATTAAAATTAATAATTAAGAAAATGTTTTTAATAAGAAAAAATGTTAAATTTTTAATTGTGAATAGTTAATAATAAAATAACTTTTTATAGGAAACATTTTATAATAAATGCGCACATCTACTGTAACAGAAAAATAAGGCTGCATTCACTCTTTTACTTTAAACATTTTCTTATTTTAAAATAGTAAGTTGTGGATGTCTTAGAACTTACTTCGGGCATTGAAATGAGAAAAAGAAAAGTTTCCTTAGCACTTAGTTGATTTTAGAAGAGACTTATAATCCAAGACAGGATGAAAAGAAGTTTAAAAGCTAAAGAAAAGTACAATATATAAAAAATCATTAAGAGAAGGATAAGTCCCGCAAGCAATGCTATATGTCTTTGGCATCAAATTCTGTTCTCACATTCCACAAAAATCGACTCCGGCTTTTAAAAAAGCCATATTATTGCACTAAAAGTGGCTGTCAAATAGCTATCTTTGGAAAAAATCAATAAAGTATTTTTTCTTTGGATAAGAAAAAAAAACTGTACAAGTAGAGTGAAATGAGATTTATTTCTTGAGACTTGCCGATAACAGATAGGAACTGGGTCTCATCACTCTTTGAGCCCCAACACTTCCTTAAAAGACATATAGTCCTAGTGTTATGAAAATTCTTGAAATATTCATGAAGCGGTGACTCGTTGAGAACATCAACTGATTGATTTGTGTGTTTATTTTTTCTTAGAATCCTTTTTATTTACTTTCTAATTTGTTGATTTTTTTGTTATGAATTGATGCTCAAAATGGTTAAAGCTACAGCAAAATTAATTAACTTCAGATATATTAGTCTGCATAATTTTAGAAAGGAAGCTTTTGAGTTAAGGGTTTTATTTCCTAATATATATTTCAATGATTTTACGACATGAAATTAGCAATCCTAATATTTTTTTCATAGAATATTTCATTCCTCATTAAAATTCATTAGAAAATTTAATAATTTAATTTAAAATTTCAATAAAAATAGCGTACCTAAAATCTACAAATTTCCAAAAATACGCACATAAATTTACTTCAAAGTTTTCATGTCATATCTTATGATTTTATTTTTTTTTCAGTATAGTGTATGTTAGTTTTAGAACATTAATTGAGCCCCCAAAAAGTTCTGATTTTATGTAGAAAGGGAAATAATTAGCAATAAATTTCGACGATTCTTCAATAAGTTAAATCAATTTTATCAATTAAAAAAGTGTTATAACAATTGTAGTTAATTGAAAATTTTGATTCACATTAGATTTTCAATGCTATCCTTTATTTCTTAAGGAATTGTTTTTGTTTCATTTTTCATCAATTTAAATTTTTTTTTCATTTAATTAGACTAATTATTAATTTTTTTTAACATTTATCTTTTTCACAATATGTTCATAGGCAGTTGTTTCCTGGTTGATTAACGTGTCGTTCTCGTTATTGAAACATATTATCTTAAAATAATAAGTTCCAATCCCAAAAAATATAAGAAGATCCAACGTGACAATTAAAGGTGACTTGGGCACGTAAAATACAAGTATATTGTGGTTGCATTGTCTTCAAATTAAAATGTTAACTCTGGGGGTAGCTCATCAAGTACTAGAGATCATTTTCTTGACTTTTGAATATGAGTTAAGAAGGCTCTTATTTATTGAAGGTAGACAGTAGGAAGTAGGTTAAATTACAATTAGCGAAAAGTAGATAGTGGAAAGGAAAGGAACAGGGAAATAAGCTGGTGCAACAACAATATGTTTATACTGTCTTGTATTCTTGAAATTTAGAAAACTGAGACTTAAACTGTTTTCTAATCGTTATTTTTGAAATTTTCAGTACAAAATATTATGCCAATACAATATAACTAAAATATTTCTATTGCACTTAAAATTATTCTGAGCTCAAAATTGGGAGATATAGTTAGTCTTTAATTTTACCATTAAATTTATGACTAATATTTTTATTTAGTTTCTAATACATAACTTTTGATTTTTAATATATGAACCAATTTTGATATTAGTGATCGATAACAGTTTCTTTCAACAAATTATGATTTCAAAAATCTGAAATTAATTAATTTTATACAAAATCCTATTAAACATAGTGTAACACATTGTAAAACTCATTTATAATGAAATAAATAAATGGATTATCCAAATTATTTTTTTAATATTTTACAAAAAATAATTTTTAATTTTTTATAACTTTTAAGTAAAATTTTGCGTTTCCATGTATTTTTTAATAAGCTATTGCAGTTTCAATAAATTAGTTAAATCCTTAAAGTTTCCTTTTTAAATTCCATGAATTTTACTGATAAATTTAAAACGACTAGAAAATTTATGTGTTATAGTTTATGTTTTTATTTGTCTAAAATTATATTGATTTTTTAATAAATATAATAAAATGCTATACAAATATAATAAATACAATCCATAAGAAAAAAATTTCATTAATGTTTATTTATTTTTATTATATTTATAAGGCAATATATTCTTTTAATTCTCTTTTTGAATTAGCATGCATATAATTTAAACATATGATGCTCCATATATATTTTATTTAATTGCATGACAATATCATTTTGTAAACAATGCGATAAATATATGCAAAAAAAATTCTGTTTTGAACCTACAACAAATTTTCTAATTCTTAAATGGCAATATCATTTTGTAAACAATGCGATAAATATATGCAAAAAAAATTCTGTTTTGAGCCTACAACAAATTTTCTAATTCCTGTTCATGTCGTTCTATATTTATATTTTAATTAATTCAAAAAATGCATTTAAACTGAGAATTTAAAAAATTCACATCAGCTGTATTTGTAATAAGCGACAGGTGAATGCTCACAGGAGTTTTTTCAAAATAAACAAAAGAGTTTCTTATTTCTGAAAGCACGTGTACAGAAAAGGAAATATTTGAGATCATACATTTACTCTTTCTAGAGACTTTAATTAAATATTTAATTAAATGCAACTCAGCTTTTTCTTTGAAAAGTCATTTTTCAAATTCTTGTAATGAATTATTTATATTTTATTAACCTTATTTTGAGATCTCTTATCTTGGAATTAATATTTTATATCACACAACATCCTTAGTATCACATTTAATTTTTAGAATACCCGTGTGAAATCACTAAATTTATTTTAATATGGATAAATAAAACTTTATTCAAATACTACAAAAACATTTCTATTTATTTTACTGAGACTTTGAAATAATGGAATATAGGATTTTTAGCATAACATGAAGAAACTTAAAATTTTATCAAATAAAATTTCTAAAGCTTTTGTTTCATTAATTCTTATTTAAAAATCCCCTTATTTTATTGTAGTTAAAAATATTTGCTTTTATTATTTGTAATACAATTTAGTTAAAATTTTGTGTATCATTTTCTGCTTGCTTAAACTCTTGTTACTTTTAATTGACTTTAGTGATGCAAGGAAAGCATTCAGTTTAAAATTATTTTGAATGTTTTTTCAAGGTATGGAATCTACTGAAGCTAAAATTCATCATATCTTTTTACATTTTAAGTTCTCTCAATAATTTACTGTATATGAGAAATGATTGTCATAGCTTTAATTAGAAAAATTAGTGCGCAGAATATAAAATTTCATTAAAAAATATTTAAGTTGGTTAAGTTTAGATATAAACATATACTCTTTTTGTCATATTTAGTTGAAGTTATTTAAAATAAATGGACTTACTTTTTTTGAACACATGTGTCAAATTTCTTTGCATCAAAACAAGAAACATTAATTACTCTTGAAACAAAATTACAAATCAGAAAATCAATTTATATTAAATAAATTAATCAAAAAGTTAAATATATCAGAAAAGATAAATTTATTTTGTATGCATGTTATTATTTTTTATAGAAGTTTTGTCACATTAAGTAAAAAAATGTTGCTAAATAAAAATGGTTCATTTTTCACAAATGTATAGATCAGGGCAAGTAGTTAAAATTTATTAAATTTGTTTCAAAATGGAGAAGTAAAATTTTGAAAGTTTAAAGTTTTGAAATTTTTAATTTTTTTTCAAACACTTAATTTATTTCAAATCACATATAAATTAATTATATTATATTATAATTATTTATAATTAATTTATTAAATTAATTTATTAATCATAAATAATTTAAATTTATTTCAAATCACATATAAAATTTAGGCTACAAAGAAAATACTGAGTAATTAAAAAATGTAAACTAAAATATTTTGTTTACTAAGGATTAAAAATATTTGAGACCTTTAAATATGCTAAGGATTAAAAATATTTGAGACCTTTAAATATGCAATTTAGTTTAAAGTGCATGTTTTTAAAAAAGTGATGACCTTTTGTCATTATGATAAAAATTATTATAAGAATAGTATATCTGAACAACTTTTATGATTCACACACACACACAAATAATACTTTATGATACATAATACATACAGTTGGACTATAATAATTCCATAAAATTTATTACTTAAAAGTTTATGAAATGCGATATTTTCTATCGCAGTGTATGCAATGAATTTTCTTTATTAGAAAACTGAACAGGTGCAGTAAGGCTTTACTCATAAATTTTGCTATAATTTCAAAAGAAAAAAAAAAAAAGAAGGATACTTTAGCTGCACTTGAAGGACATTAAATAAAAATAAAATTCTTTAATTGGGTAAGTGCAGCATTGCTAAAGAAGATATAAGTAATTTACGGTTTCTTTTGTCTTTTCTCACGCTCACTAAGGAAGTTTCTTAAAATTCAGAGCTTTCATGTTGTATATGATAAACCAAACCAAGAGAGATAGCGCATACAATTTCAACTTGCTTTTTAAAAGAAGTGTAAGTTAAATCTACAAAAAAATCAAGAAAAGATTTTTTAATTGTTGTTAATATCCTATCTGTATTTATAACTACAGCTTATTGTATTTTATTAATTCTTGTTCATAATTTATTTATACAAGTCCATTGCCTGTAAAAATTGAACTGAAAAAAATTGTGACGCCATAATGTCAGTTATTTGAATAACTTAACATATTATTTTCATTAATGTAATATATAAAATTAATAAAAAAAATTTAAATTGTTCCGTAAGTACATGTTCTATTGAAAATGCAAAGATAATTATGTCATCAAATTGAAATTACTATAACATTGACGAAATGTATAACATATTGGTTCGCGATTCTTTTATTCTTATGAAAAAGCGATTGTGTTTTTTTAAACTTTATTTTACATTTTTCTAAACTAATGTAGAAGTTAGAAACTTTCCTGGATAAGTAAATATTATCTTTATTTATTTTTTATTAATAGATTTTAAAGTAATATACTTATAAGAAATTTTTCATTTTTTTATTTCATACGTTGATGAAAAATAATTGAATGAGAAACTTGTGATATTATTGGCAATTTAACATTACTTGATCTACATCAAAATTACAAAAACTGTAAAATTTATGTGCTAAGAAATGACAAGAGTACTTACTGTACAGTTAATTATCGTTCAATTCATCATCAATTCGAATTTGAGTGTGAGAACAATTCTCAAGAATTTACTTGCACTTGCAGCATATTAACTATAATGCATAGTAAAATTATTTTCTCTTTCTCTCATGGTGGAAGTAATTGAAAGTAAAAGGTTGCTGGAAATTAATTCTCATCAAAAGCACCAAAATAGAACTGCGATTGGAAATTTCCTATGAGAGAAGTGTGCTGCATATCTGATGAAGACTTTACCCTCGTCCATCCAAGGTTTTGGCGAAGTAATTACAATAACTGATATTGCATTTTCCTCCTCGCGGTTAGATGCATGAGGACTTCTCAACACTTGACGATAAGTTTCGCAATTTGAATTCTAGGACTTTCAAATCGATACACCTCACGGTTATGGCAGTTAATGTCACAATTCATTCAGTTTGAAGATATATTAGACGGAAAAAATGCAATACCGAAGAATCTTGAGTTTGAATTTTCTAATTTCATGATTTTTCTCTTCATTTCCGTTTAGAATAAAATATTAATATTTGAAATGAGAATTTTCAAAGGGTTCTGAAAATGACTTTATTCGCAGCGAAATAAATTGATGCACGTTAAAAATGCCTCAAAAAATTTATTTCAAAAGTTCTTGCGTATGCCTGCTTTTATTATTCAGTTAAAATTATTAATATGTAATGCTTATTAAGTTTATAAAATATGTTCATTTAGCCATAAAATTTGGTGATTTATTATTTCTAATATATTTACTGCGTGCTTCAATATATTAACTATTCACATTTCATTAACTTTTATATTTGTCGACACAGAAAACGAAAAAATGTCTTGAATTAAAAATGAAGTTTCACAAATGATATTTAATCTATATCTATTCGAAGTATTTTGTGAGTGTTGTAAAATTTTCATCATTGAGTAATTACTTTCTAATTTAAAAAACATGCTAAACCTATACACATACTCTCAAATAAATTATAATATATAATAAATGTAAATTATATTATAATACGTTATATATTTTATACTTTGCATAGTATAAATAAATGTATTTAAATATATCTATCTATATTTATTTTATGGAGATATTATGATATTTGACAGGTTACTGCATAAGGGCGTAGCCATTTAAGTTTATCTGTAAGATGTGTCAGGCGTGAATGAACAGCGATGGCTAATACTGCAAATTCAACGTCTTCATCTTTGTTTGATTGGTTTTGTTATACATATGATTGTTGACATGTAATTTTAAATGATAGGAATAATCTTAAGTATATTCAAACTTCAGTTTAACAATTTTTTTCTAAAATACATGTATAATTGATAATTATGGATATTATTTAATATCAATATGTGTGCTTATTAAATATGATAGAGAATAATAAGAATGTCATAAAATACTATGTCAAATTTAACTATTTCAAATATATATATATATATATATATATATATATATATATATATATATATATATATATATATATATATATTGTTAGTGTATTTACTGTTAATATTAGTAGACATAATACAACAGAAATGATGCAAATAATTTTAAATTAAAACAACTATTTTAGACATCAACAGAAACAATTTAAACAGGCCGCTCATGAAAATTTATTAAGTAATCATAGTTAACCTTATTGTTGCTATTATGGTTACCATTTTTTAAAATATGATGACTTAGAATCTAAAATATGCACTTTAGAATATGCGATCTTAGAATCTAATAAGTAAAAGAAATAAATGTTGCACTTATACGGGTATGTGTTAGTCAATAAGAAGATCAAATCATCAGTAGGAAAGAAATCAAATTACTGTTTAAAAAGGATTTTTATTAAAGTAAATTATAAAATAATTTTTTATTATAATTTTTGTTAAAATTTGAAAAACCTTGCATTCAACTTCTTTGTTTTTACTAATATTTATCTCATACAATGTAAAATTCTTATGCACTAAAGAGAAAATTTTCTTCAAAAAATTCCAGTAAATAAAATGATCCATTTATTTGTTAACTCACATTCATATAAGAAGTTAACAAATAAATTGTGCAAATGTTAGGCATGCAGAAAGTGAAAAGTTAAAATTATTATTAAATTTAAATAAATATTTCATAATATTTAAGATAATTTTTTATTGAAATAATCAAGTTTGCGTTCAATTTTGACTAGGTCATTTCAATTCATTTATTTAATGATACTTTTAAAATCTTTTTCGTCAGAGTAAAAACTTAGTAGAATCAAATAATAAATCTCTGCTGACTTCAGTTTGATGATATTTTATTCCCTGTTCGTATATTTGAAGTTTTTAAAAACATCAGTGTCACAGCAAAAAAGAAAATAAGCACAAACAAAATGCCAATCTATTAAGTAATCGAACGTCAAAGATATACCTATGGGAGTCTAGATAGACTCGTTTTAGCGCTTTGAACTGACTCAATTGAAGAGCATCTCAATAGTTTCTAACTGCAAATTGGAAATGTTTGATTTTCTAATTTGCAAAAGGATTCCAAACGAAAAGGGAATTTTGTAAATCTGTCTTCCTTTCTTCATGTTTTTTTTCTCTCTCATTTTCGATCTCTTTACTCGAAAAGAAAGAAAACAGACTTTGCTTTCCTTGGTTTATTTTTTAAAGTTCCAAGGAACTTGCTTTCATTTTGTTGCACTCTCTAAGTCTTTAACAGAGAAAAAAATACAAGTATTGAGTGCAGTGCGTAAGTTAAAATCAATCTTTCTCGACTACTAATGCCTTTTCTGTTTACAAATTGTATTTTTGAAACATTGTAATTCAAATGCTTGTTTTTTAATATAAAAAAACTTGATTTAGTTGTATATAAAAGTTAACACTAGATCAAACTTCTAATAGAATAGTTGAAAAAGTATACTATATATATATTAAATTGACTTAAATGAAATAAACACAATTGTTACTAATAGAATTGTTTAAAAGAGCTATAATGTACTATAACGTTTACTCAACATTTAAACTTTTATTTAAAATATGTTTTGAGTTTAAAGTAATTTGTACAATACACATACTTGTAATTATTCCGTCAAATATAAGGAGAAATACATTATCGAATAAATTAGAGTATTATTAAGGCACAGACTAATGTGCGATTTAGCCTGCCAAACTATTATCATCTGCTAAGACAAACACTGAAATTGAGGTCCTCTTCAAAGCATGGCTAACTAATTTAAGAAACTTGTTATGTTTTAATCAAAGCCTATCGTTGAAAGTTTTTCTAAAATATGCAGATTTTTAGAAAATATAATCAATTTCTAATGTTTTATTTTAAATATATTATTTAAATATTTTATTTAAGTGTTTTACTTTAAATATGTTATTTAAATAAAATATATTTCAAAATTTTCAGTATATATTTCATTACAACTTAAAAATTCGTTCTAAAACTGTATTAAATAAAAAAAATATAAAATTTTTTTTGCAATAATAAGGCCTTTAAATTTGCATCAAAATAATCCAAATACTAAATAATAAATCAATTCCCAGCGTCTATTTAAATTCAGGTATTTTACAGATGTATAGTTCTTACTCAAGAGCTTATTTGAATTCTATTGCTTCAATCATCACAGATAATACTTTTTTAATTCAGTTACCGACAGTAAATATTTTTAACTCTTTGCTTGTATATTTAACTATGCAAATTTTATTCTTAGTGTAAAGTATCATTTCTTATTCAATTTTCATTATTCAACTTTTCCCTCCTTTGAATTTTCCCAACTGCCTTTGACTTTAATAAAAGGAAAGTAGAATTTGCCAAACTTTTAGGAGTATTCCCGATGTTCATGCAAACACAAGATCTTATGCGGTTTGAATTTTTATCCTTCCATGAAACCCCAACCCAGGAGAATTCGCTGAATAGGGTAGGAATATTTATGAACTTCAGCGCAGGAAAAGGAATTTTCTAGCGCATACCGATTCTTTTTTTTCAATTCTCCCACCATTTTTGAAGTTTTACTAAAAATGAACAAAAATAACGTGCTTCCTGCAAACCCTTTTGTAGAGTGCCAATTCAAAAAATAGTTCACACCTCCTTTTTCGTCGACTCCAAAGCCAGAACACAAAAGAATTTAGTTTCAGTATCTACGAAATCAATTTGCACGTGAATTAAATACAGGTATTTTCTAGTTCACAAAATAATAGAATGATTCCCAGAGTGGATCTGAATAGTCCCTAAAGGTCATAGGTGATATCTTGTCTTTTGAAAGAAGATGAAGAAAAAATAAAAACCAAGTAACAAAGTGAAATTAAAATGCAAACCTCAACTGTGTGAGCTTAAAAATTGTTAATTAATCTAAAAATTCTAATAGAAAATGGCTTAATTGTTTAATCTCTTTAATAAATTTCTTAGCTAAAGTAAAATCATCACTATTAAATTCTTAGAATTCACTTAAAACCTATGTATTAATACTTTGAATATTATATATATATATATATATATATATATATATATATATAATTTTTTATTTGTATGACAATTATTTTCTTTCATTCGTTATTTGTATGACAATTATTTTCTTTATACTTTCATTCGATAATAATTTCCTAATCTTTGTATTTTAAACCATACCATTATAAGCATAATATCTTTATCATCAAATGATTTTGATTGGTAATTTTAAAATGATAAATAAAGAAATGATAAAAAATTACATAAATTTCATTATTTTTGTCATTGTTACGTTCAATAAGAATACAGACATTACGACCAATATTTATTATTGCTCAATACAAGCAATAAGATTATTGTATAAAAATGAAATAAAAAAAATCAAAATATTTTAGTTGTTTTTTAATGAAGGTCCCATAAGAAATAATGATATGTATTATTGCCTTATATTAAGTGTATCTTGGTGTCAGTTAGTATTAAATTATTTATAAGTTTTATTCAAATTAGATAGTAATTAATTATTGATAGGATTTAAATATTAGCTAAATTAAATTTATTAACAATTAGTGCAGATTATTTACAGCATTATTTTAAAAACAAAACATCAATATTTAATAAATTTACATTATAACTGAAATCTACACAAACTTTCAAGTCAATTGGAAAGTTTCTATTATAAATTTTGATGTATGGTCTTAGAATAATGTTTTAGATGCTAAAAAATTTGCTTAAATCTTTTTTAATTTCCGTTTGATGTGATAAAATCTGTTATCTAATAGTTTTATGCAAGTAATTATTAAGAAATTTTACAGCACATTTTTTTGAATCAATAAAATATGCAAAATCAATTATTATGGAGATATTAAAAATAACAATATAATTTATGTATAAATTAGGAATATCACACACATGTTATTGTATTTATTATTTTTTGAGCTAATTTATCAATTGTAATTTCGAAAGTGGGAAATCTATTAATTTTTGTTATTAAATTATTACAATGTGTTCAACATACAAGTAATTCGTCTTGTAGTATTAACAAATTAAAACAAGAGTGACCATCATTTGCGCATTCATAGAGATAATCATATATGAAGGCTGTGGAATACTTCAAAATCACTTTTTTAAATCTTTTAATAATCGGAAAATATGTATTTATTTAAGTTTCAGATGTTTCTAAGAAATAAAGCTCACTCTTTCAAAATTTAGAAAGTATTTTATGTTTCTTGTATTGGATTGAATGTGATACAACATACAATAAATAATTTAATACTTTAATTTAAACCAAGTCAATTAATTCCCATTATTCAATATTTGTATTTTCTTGAAATTAACGAACTATCTGAAAGGGATGAATTATAAGTGAATTAATATCTGAAAAGATGAGGAAAATACTATATTAAATTTATGTAAATTCAATGAATAATTTACTGGCAATTATTACATTAATTAAAAATAAGTCTAGTAGAATGGTTTTTCATGTAAAATAATCATAATTTAACTGAAAGAACATTATATATTAAGAAAATTTCATTTATTTCCATAATTTTTGGTTATTAACTAAAAGAAAAAGTAACATTTATATTTGGTACATATCATTTATAACATTCTTTCATGTTAAATTCTATACATTATAATTCAGTAAAATCACTCATTGAATTATAGGGAAGAGTTTAAATATCATTTTGTATTAACAAATCAGTTCATTAATTTAATTTTATTTTTGAGTAAACTTGTATACATGACCCCTAAATAATTTCTTCATTTTAATATTTTATATAAACCAATGAATACAGATATTTTACTTATGAAAACTTTGGCTTTAAATGAAAATTTTGAATTTCAACAATAAAAAGAGGACAATAACATGATTGATAATGAAAAATAAGATAGCTGACTTTGTTATAAATTAATAATTTGGAAGTCGTTTTTAATATACACTAGAAAAAAGAAAATCAAATAAGTTACGTTGAGAATGTTTTTCAATGTTTAAAATTCCAGGGTCTGTTTTTTCCTTAAAAAAGAAATTGAAAATTTACAGTCAAAAATCACTTTAAGAATGTTTATCCATTGTTTTGATGCATGTTGTTATTTGAAAATATACTCACAAATTGAAAAATAATAATAAAAACTATTCTATTATCTCAAATAGTATCATTCTATTATCTCGAAAGTTGCTAGCCATCCATGCCAGCAATCAAGCTTGAAAGAAAACTCATTTAGTCCTACCAGATAAACTAAGATTATTTTTAAAGAAATGTTTACTCAACTTTTACTTAAAACATTCTACATTTAGAATATTTCAAAAGTTTAAGTTTTAATTTTTACATGTTCAAATGACAATGGCCTGTGGGCTAAGGTATTATACGGGAATTAGGATAAAAGAGTAAATAATAAACTAAGCTTTATAAAAATGCCACGGGCCCTATGGAAACTCTGTTGAAAGAAAGTAAATTATTAATCTAATGTATTACAAGCTATTTTACAGCTATAGCTTGTGCAAAGTGAACATCATATAGTAACATGTATTTTTCGGTTGTGGAGGCTCTCTTTTATGGTTATGTAGGTCTCTCTCTTCGTTTGTTCTATTTCCAAATTTCATTATAATTTTCATAGTGGTTTTCATGTGTAATTATAAACTACCTATATAATATTATCAATTATTGCACTCACCTTAATATATTCCTTAGTAGAGAGCTCCATAATCTCATTCTGGCTTTTACGCACACAAAAAATCAAGAATGTATATTATCTTTTCTCATATCGCTATGCACTTACTGGAAATACTAAAGGGGATTTGAATTATGTAGCACAAAATGAATAAATTATACAGTTCATCCATCTATTCATGGAAGGATACATTATATATATTATTGTAAATTATGTTTTGTCGTATTATATTATCAATTGATATTATCAGGAAAATTAGGATTGAGGATTTTTTTTCATGTATTTTCATTTATTGTATTTTTGTTATCATGGAACTAAAAATTAATTTAAGCTTGTTGATGAATAGGAAATGAATCAAAAATAATTTTTCGTTGGCTTTTTATATTTTTCATAAGGATTTAAAATTATCATGTATTATAAATAATATTTTCACATTCAATGTGTTCTATATTAGTTCAAATCACTTGTAATTCTATTTGGGGGAGTGGTTGAGAATTTTTCAAGTATTCTCCCTTACCAAGACATGCGAATATGGTCTATGAGGAATAATTCCAGAACAAAAGTCTTACGTTTAATGTTAAGCTGTTAATAACATGGAGTCAAACATTTGAAAATTGAAATCGTGATGCTGCTTGAACAATCATAAATGAATACTTAGATGATTTAATATCTTTCCCATTCCTTATATGAGGATACGTGTGGATATATTTTGAAGATCTCTTGACACTAATTTTCTTGGATCGATAACTCGGCAATAGAATCTCGTGCAAAAATATGGGTATGTATGCCAGACACCATGAAAGTACATATGTTTAGTCAAGAAAGTGCACATGTTTAGTCAATGCATACAATAGTCTAATGAGCTCTATATTAAGAAAAATTAATTTAGCATTAATTAAAAATGCTTTTTTTAAAATAATATATTAATTTCTGTAAAGTTTACAAAATCACTTTGCAGTTATTCAATTTTAAAAAATCAATTTATAAATTGTTATAAAATATTTTACTATTATTTACCATTAAAATGTACCATTATTTTCATATTTTTGAAATCATATTTAGTGATGTTGATTGTGCGTTATGTGTTAATTCTGATTACTTTATATTATTAGTGTTTTATATTATTGTTGAATAATAAAAATGTTAGATTTAAGCACATATTTAATCAAATTTAATATCTAAAACTTTGTTAAAATGATTATCGTTTAAAATATTATAGAAATTATACATAATACTCCATATAATTCCTACTCACATTTTCAAAAGGATTGAATCTTTTTCATTTATATATTTCTTTTTATTATTACTTTTTAATATATTGTCTTTTATCCATTTTTTCCAAATAACAAGAAATTATTTTTAGTGAAACTCGATATCTGTAATGTAAGATATACACTTTGAATTATGTTGAAGAATTATTAAAAAAATGTATTTCATATCGAATGCAAATGCTGTATACTTTATCGAAATTCAAAATTAAACGTTAAATTTTGCTTTTTCACAAAATTTCTGGATTGGAAATTTTTTTAAATGAGTAGTAAATGTTTCGTCAAAACATCAAACAACTTAGCAGTAAAATAAAAGTCTAACAGATTTATTTGTCTTCTACGTCTAAAAAAAAGAGTGGTAAATTTTCTGTTTTACATTATTTGCATTTTTTGCACAATGTAATTTAGCTTAATCCATTTCGTTTAGTTTCATTTGAAAAGCCAAAATATACGACAGCCAAGAAATCCTTATATATCATAACATTATGTTTGAAATTTTCGGTGCATTGCTCTTCTAAGAAGAGGTGCAAATTACATGGAGATTTGCCAAGGAACAGCATTTTATAAAGACTTCAAAAGTCTTGCTTAAAATGGGGTTATTTTTCTTAGCAGGAATTACTATAACGTGAAACCAAAATCACGATAACATTGACATCTTGAATATTTCAACTTAATGATATTAACATTTATCACACTTTTCATAGAGCTGAAATAGCTTTTTGCGTGATAAAAATTCTGAAAATTGTGCTGAAAACCGAAAATGTCTTTAAATGTAATATAATGTATGCTATGTATATGTTATATGATATTAAACAAAATAATTTAATTTAACAAATTAGTTAATTATTGTTTTAATAAATAATGATTCTTAAATGAATTTCATTAAAACCTTTTTATTTTTTGATCAAATTTATAAAAAAATCAAAGAAACTTATTATTAAAGTGATAAAACTGCTTAAAATTTTATTTTCCTTTTATTTCTCAATTGTATGTGAAAATTATTTTTCTGGAAGGCATATTTAATGTAAAAAGCATTTTCACAAACTATATATTGTTAGAATGTATTTAATAGCACTAAGTAATAAAAAATCCATTATTCATTAATTTATTTCTTTGTAATGACAAGTATGCCTAACTGTTGTCAATACAAAGATAAAGGCTTCCAGCTGTTTCTAAAAATAATTTATTTCTGTTACATAGTTAAAGTTTCGGTAATGTGGGTGTATCAACAATATATTTCATAAGTAAAGAAAATTAAATACTTGTGTGGCATAAAATGTTTGTTTTTCCTATTATGATGACTAAGCTAAGTATATCAATCGCTATTGAAATTTGCGGCATAATGAATTATTATAGCTGATGTATAAGGTCACTAGATAAAAGAATCGTTTCTGTTGTTTTATTTTTGAATTATTATTTTTGATAACACTGAAGCACAAATTCTTTGTTTTGTTCTGACGCAAGTAATTTCTTTTCCTAAATATTTTTCTTATGAATGTAAAGGAAGGAAAGATTAGGAACCTAAAAATAAAATAAAAATCTTTCCTATATATTTCTAAATCCTTTTTCATTTTTTATTTAAATATTCGTATTTAATTATACATAAATATTAGTAAAAATATTTTCTAATTTTCATTACACAAATTATATATTTTAAAACAATTTTAAAATACAAATTTTCAAAACTGTTACAACTTTATTTTTTCAATTGAATAGATAGCAATGTTCACAGTTTTTGAATAAGCTTTTAGTGAGGAATTATGTAAAGCAAATAGTAGATTTAGTTAATGACTAAAAGATTATTGAAACTATTACAAGAATCAAAATTTTTAAATTATATTACATTGGATTAAAACAGCAATATAATTCGTGAACTTCATTTTTGACCTAATTTCATATAAAATGAGGAGGTCAAGTTTTTTCATTAGCATAAAATATGAAAGGCCTTTTAATCTATTTAAATGTTTATACACTGGTCATAAAGTTGTGTATTCATTTTTATTATATAAAATAATGAGTTGATATGCATGGGAAATATTTAATATAATTTTTTGGATTTGCAACTCATTTTAAAATGTAATTAGGTGAAGCTTGCACTATTTTTGAATACGTGAATCAAAATTTTACTGTCCGTAAATTGAGTATTTCAATGAGATGTGAAATATATAAGTTAATGGAACTAATACAGAAAAAGTGAAGCTGAAAGAATGCAAATGATCTTTATAAAATTATAACATTTTATTTGCAGTAATAAATTATAAACGTTTCCTTACATGTTTTTTATTATAATAAAAAGAATTTACTATTTTAAGAAAAAATTATATCACATTTTTGAAATTACATCACTTATTAATTAATAATATTTTCCCCAAATCCCATTTCTATAAGTATGATTTTCTTTAAATTTATATCCTTTTAATTTAATTAAAGTTAATAGTTAATTACAATAAACGTAAGTTCATAAACAGTAAAGACATTAGAAAATAACACTTTTGAAAGCTAAACAATGAATAAAACGCAATGTATTAGTAAATACAAAAAAATTAATCTAGTTGTTTTCCTAAAACGATTTTAAAGTTTTTAACGCATTTTTAAATTTTATTCTATTTAATTTTAAGAAAACAGTAGATATTAGGTAAAAAATAGAAATAAATTATTGACCTTATCTTTGATGTAAAATGTATGTGCAAATACATCAAAGACTAAAAATTAATATTAAAAGGTTATCTCTTCTAATAATCTACTATTTAATTAGTTTAAATATATTTTTAATTGACTTAAATGGAAGAATCTAAAAAATAAATCATTTGGTAAATTGCTTGATAACGAATTTTCCTTGTTGAACGCACATTGATTTAAAAAGTCTACTAATTTCATACAATGCTGTGAAAGTCCTAAGTACATGTGTGAACCACTCAGATAGTCTTGCTGCCTTATCTGTATTCTCAGTGAGTCATTCCTCCATGCATTTAGTGAAAGTAATTACAAAACGTAATTTAAAGATTGTTTTACTCCCGTGTAATTCTCTGACCGCAATTATGGAGGTAATTGATCTAAAATGTTGTTTATCTCATACGTTTTAATACATTTCACTTCACTCTATCCGTCGGGAACATCTTCACATGCAATCTTAACATTGCTGTTTTATTTGGATACGAGACTTCATAACCGCACCCAATGTAATTACCAGCAATTAATAATCAATCACGGCTCTATGCTATCCCATGTAAGCAGTCTCTTAGAAATTCATAGAAATACGTTTGCTTTTGTTATAGTTTCATTTCAAAGTGAAATCATGTAAATATATGTAATGTATTTAAATAACAAGCTGAAAAATGATAAAATAATTGTTACTTATCTTCTTATTTTTTATTAATGTCAAACTTGAATAGACTGTAAATTCTGTACATTATCACGTTGGGAAACATTTACTAGTAAGTATAATATATATTTAAATATCAATAGTAATTACGTTAGCATGCACTAGTTATCTGTGATTTAATAATTTTTATTATTGAAATATATTAGTACTTTTCACCTCTTTTAAAATTCAATGAAAAGTAACGTACAATAATTTATACCTATGTCTGAGATAAAACTAATTAATAAATTTAAAAAAATTACCAAAAAAAATTGTTATGGAAATTCTCTCTCTCTCTTAACTCTTTTAAAATCTTTTAATGGAAATGATCTTAAAGAATGAAGTGGTTTCATTCTTAAATTTTTCCGACAAAGTCTAAGATTATATAACAAATCTAAAATAAACTTTGATTTGGTTACTTCAAGATTTAACTTGCTGAACTTTAAGCTTACAAATAAAAATTAAAAGGTTTTTTCACCATCTTAGATGGCTTAGCATGTTTGTTAACATAAGCATGCTAAGGAAACTATATCCTAGACGTTATTTTACAAGCTTAAGGCAACATTTGATGCTGTAGAAAGTTTATATGCATTTTGTTTGATATCTGTTAATTTTGCGTAGATAGCAATGCCATCATAAAGGTAAACTCTCCAGAACATTACTGACTGATCCGCCTCATTGCTTCAGTGTTGCTCATTGGTACGTTTGAATGATGATATTACTTCAAACATTTTTTAATTAGGCACATTTCATTCACATTAAAAATGTTAATCAGATCTTTTATAGCTGCCTTGCTTATTATCTCTTAGCAACAAGGTGATGGCAGAAAAAAATGCGTTCAGCGTAAATCCACTTTCGGTGATTTTCGTACGCAGTTGCAAAGTATTATTATTTTTACACAGACTGACTTTCTTCAAATTAAATACTGACATTTCTTTTTTCTTGGAGTTCCTAATATGAGAAGATTGCACATATATTTATCCACCGTCCACTTTTTAATAAGTAGATGACAGATTATTTTCTTTTTTCAAATTTGTTAACAATAACAGATTACAAGATTTTTCTTCATTTAAAAATTATTTTAAAAGACTAGTGACTAATATTTTGTGTCTTCATAACATTAATATTTACTAAAGAAAAATTCTAAAAAATAAAAAATATTCCCTATTTTTTAAATGAATTTTTATACACATCCTTAGACACAGAGTTATACATCATGTATGGAGTTTAAGTTAATAACATTTGTGTTACATTATTGAGAGTTTTGATTACTTAAAAGTTAGAGGCAAGAAAGAAGTTCGTTTCAGAATATTTTCTACCTGCTGTATGTGATGTTAATCTTCAGATTGTTGTTTTTGGACTTTTTAAGTGAATTTTTGCGTTTACATAAAAGTAACGAAAAAAATTTTAAAATGTGAAAAAATTAACTTTTTCTGTGAAATATGATTTAGTTTTGTTATGAACATTATAATCACAGTATTCGTACACTATAAAGAGACTTAAATTGAAGATTCCAATGCTTCTTTAATATCGGTTTGCACTTTTAAATTATAAAGTTATTTGTGAATTTACCATTATTAATGTTAATTACATTGATCTAAATCAATTAAATTTTTTATTTTACTTACGACTTTGATATCGCATAATTTGTAACTATATTATGATCATAGAGCAAAATTTATAAAGTATGAAAGCTTACGAAGTTCGGCATCGCGTTACGAGTATATGTATGTAATATAAACTACAATATTTTGAATGACAAGTATGTTTTATTAACATTAAATTTTAAAATCCGTGGAATTTTGACATTAATAATTAGGAATAGTATAAAAAATTACAATTAATTAATTACTTTTTCAAGATTAATTAGGAAAATATTTTGATCAAATTAACGAGAAAACATAATACGATAATTAGAAGAGTGGAAAATTCTTTGAGATTAAAAATAGATCATTAATTTCTCTACGTAATTTATTTTCAAAAAATACTGTCTGAATAGAATAATAACTAATTTTACATTAAAAAGAAGATATTCGCGACTACAGATAATAGCTATTATTTTTTTCATCAGATTTTTATAATGTAAATGCTGTAATAATGCAATTGTAATTAGTATGAATATATGTAGATCTACATGTTGTAGATAACATCATGTAGAAGTTTAATTTTCATATTAATTTTTTCACTCATTTTGATTCCTTTATCACATTACTCCTCTTTCCATGTACAATTATGTGAAAAAATTTATTTTGCTAAAAATTACCTTTTATTTAGAACAGTAAATTATAAATTGATTTTATTTTATTTAGAACAGTAAGAAATAAATTGATAAAATTAATATCGATAAATCAATAGCATGTAATCTGTGATATTAAGCTAAAAAAATAGAATATAAGAAGTGCCCAGCAAAAGTTAGGGTTTAAGTATTTAATCAACATTTTCGTGATATTTTATAAAAATTTCAATAGTGCTTAAACAATTAAAATAGTTCAAATATTTGCTTATATACGTATTTCTATTTGTTTTAATAATATGACTTATGATAATTTTTTTATGAGTTTTTAGCATTTTATTTCCTTCATACATTTTTTCTGCACAATTGCACAATTGCTTTAATGAAAAATTAAAATCTTGAGGAAAAAAATCTGAATGTAATCAAGTAGCATTATACATATTTTTTGGATGTTGTATAAGTAAAATGGGTTTCTTAATTACGTAAATCAGAAGGAGAATTAAAAAATCTTATTTACTAGCTTCTTTCGCTGCATTTATGATAAACAAAATATTCAATATACCATTCTACAGAAATTTTTTTCTTCGAAAAGAAAGTGAAATGGATTCGTATCAAGATTATTTTAAAAACACTTAGTTACGGAAGAATAAGTTATCCGCTATTAATTAAACATATAGTTATTTCATAAAATAGGTATACATTTAATCTGTATAGGAATTATATAATTATACTTTTACATTAACTTTTGATTTAGAATCAAGACGAAAATTATTAATTATAAATTCTTAATTTGATAAAAATTGACATACGTAAATAAAGTTTAATTTCTTGGAGACCGTTTAGCTAAAATAAGGCAACCTGAATTATTATTTACTCAATATAGAAAAATACCAATTAAATGAATTCTGAATTGAACATGATTTGAATAGTTTATGCTTTTGTAATATTTTTGAATAAGTGGATATAAATTTTAATTTTCGAAAATGATTAAAATACTTGAAAAAAAGTGTTGGCGAAAACTTAAAACATATGTGTTTGTACATTCAAATGAAATTTAACTGTACACTGAATGTATGTAACTGATTTAACCCTTCTTTGCATGATTTTTTCTTCATTGGTGAAATAAATCAAGTTGATATAATTCATGCTCAAAATTAGAGGAAAAATGGTTAAAAAAATCTTAGTATATATTTATAGTATAAATTTAGCAAGAAACAATATGCTAAAAATTTCCATCATCATCCAAAGTTAGATCATTAGCTTAGTACTAAATAGAAATAAAAGAGGAAAATAACAGAAACACGTGTTACAAACCTTTCTTCCACTAATTTTCAATTTTTTAGCAAAAGAAACTCTAATACAATAAAACAAAATTATAAACGAAATCATACGTTTATTGCAACTACAACAAACAGCGGAATGAGACAACTTATGCTCGTTTCACTGATAATGACACTTGTTTATTTTTGACAGCTATGTTTCTTTTTATGCAATGGACATTAAAAAGGTATCCAAACACGATCAACTTAAAGTGAACTTGTTCTTTTATATAATTTTTGGGAATTATAAGTTATGATGGAAATTTCCACCATTATGTAAAGAAGGGTTAATACTATTTCAGAATACTTTGTAATCAATATTTTTCAAATATTTTCTTTTGCTTTTTTAAGCGGTCTACCAAAAATATATAAACTTTTTCTCAACTTAAAGTTTTGTATTTCGCTATTATTTAAATAGTAATATATTTACTTACAAAGGAATAATTTCAGTCATTTCTTATACTTTGGTTATGATTAAAAATGCCTAATTACAACCTACTCCTTTTAATAATGTACGAGGATTTGAATTACAATAGAAATCGATTACATGAAGCTATCTTGTATATTACTTTTTACATAAGTAATGCAAAATTGCTGTAAAATTCTTCAGCAGTTTAATTTATTATGTGTCGGAACTGTTCATAGTCTGCTAATTTGTCAGAAAGAAATACTTTGCTCCATTAAAAAAGAAATAGCAAATAAATTCTAAATTACTTTTGGCACCCAACCAATGTGAACATCAGCAAGTACTTCACTGCACCACTTAATTTTATTTCCTTCCTCCATTTGATACATACCACCTTCATCCAATTTTTTTTTCGTTTTCCCCTGATGTAGCGACATATACCTGAATTAATTGCACACACATTCTGCTCCGATGTTCGTTTGTCATATGTGAGACTGTATACGCACTTCTCTCGTGAATAAATTATGAAAGTGGCTTCTAGGCTAATATTTCTAAGTCTGTTTGGTGCATTAGTTTGATAGGTGCATCTTATGGACTGATGTCAGTTAGAAATGATGTATTGCTTAACGTGTTAATGTTTCCTAAGGTTTGTTTTGTCTCCATTATCACGTGCTTTCGGAATGGAAACATCTTATCAATCTAGATTTGCTATTTTTTATTGCTCCAATTTTGTTGATGGTACAGAAATGTTATCCATTATGTAGCAAGGTTTATGTTATCCAATAATATCTCTTTCTGCCCAGAATGATGTAGAAAATTATAAAAAAAATATCCACTCTAAATTTTAATTTCACAAATAAGTGATGTTAGGTATTTTCTTATCAAATTATTACATATTTACTATAATTCTTTCAACTTGTCCTATGTTGATGGATATATTTGTAGATTAAAATACGCTGTGTTCATTTACCTTTCTTTTAAATATTAAACTCACGTTTGAACATTCTTTTTTTTGAGAAGGACTTTAATATTAAAAGTATTGTTTTATGGGGAGTAGATTGATTTTATGTAACTAAATATGTTTGTATATTGGGATTAAAAATTCTTTTTTGTGATTGAATATAAATTCCTTATTATTGATATAAATTTAAATGTGATATTATTTGCAAGTTAAATATTGAATAGTTTTTTTATTAAATATAATAAAGGAAATACAATGTTTGATATTGTCTATTTGCAGTTAGACCATTAGATGTAATGATTGAAGGAGACAGGCAGCCTTTATCAGCTCACAAGACCGTTGAGCTAGTTTGTCGCGCTACGGGATCAAGACCTCCTGCCGTTATCACGTGGTGGAAAGGAACTTCCAAACTCAAAGCCTTGAAGGACAACATTTCAGTAGACGGCAACGTTACTACAAGTATTATAACAATGACGCCATCTAGTGATGATAATGGAAAGCATCTTTCCTGTAGAGCAGAGAACCCTTTAATATCCGGAAGTGCAATTGAATATGGATGGAAACTCGAGGTCCACTGTAGGTAACTATAGGGAATATGTAATATGTGACATGTATGCTTATGTGTTATGTAATTTCAACCCACTACAAAAATTAAAAAGTCAAAATTTGATTAAGATTTTTAAAAAATGAAAATAAATTTCTTTCGATAAAATTAGTAAAAAGTACCTTTTATTTAAAATTAATTAAAATTGCTTATAAAAATAGTTTTAATTTAAATTACTTATTAATTAATTATTAATAAAAGTATATTTAAAAAGTTATAACATTTCATAAATAGTTACTTATTAAAATATTTAAAACATTTCGTAATTTCTTAACTTTTATTATTCAGCACCGTAACTTAATAATAATAATAATAATATAGAAATTAATATGAAATAATGTAGTAATAAATAATTACATTGTATTAAAAGTTTAATGGAATAATTATTCTTTCATTTAGTACGCTTGCATAACATTGCATTACATATTATTAGGATACTAATAACCTAATTGTTGGCTTGACATTAATCTGAGGTGTAAATATTTAAAAATAACTATGAATATAGTAGATCCTGATCTTGTATAAATTAGTTTCATATTGAATTATTTACTATAATTAGGAGTATTCATTAATAAAATTATCTTATATTAAATGCTGAAATCTGAGATTAATTAACTCATAAAAAAATTATTTTTGGGTAGGTAAAATAACTCTCTGTTCTAAGAGTTCCTTGATTAAAAATTATTTTTTGGATGCATTTTCAATCGTATTTTAATTATTAAATATGATAAGAAACAAACATTGAGAAAATAATTGATTAATGTTATTCATATAATCATAAAGTGAATTTTCTTTTATCTATAAAAATATTAGTTGAAATAATATGACTTAATAGTAATGTTTATAATAAAGCTACAATTATAATTAGAAAAATACGACTCAGTTGCCCAATCATGAATCTTGATTTAACACTCGTATCTTATTGAATTATCTGCATAAAATAGAACAATAATTGTAAATATTTTATATTATTTTATTAACGCATATGTTTTTTTTTGTGCATTACTTGATAGCTTTTTGCCAAATAAGTTATTTTGAAAAATCATCTTGGAATATTACATATCGTCCTTAATTGTAATACATCGGCATTTATTGTAATCCTTAGAGCTATAGTCGCTGATATAGTATTTAAACATATTAAATGATTAAAAATTCATGTTTTTAAAAAAATACAGGAATAAGAAAGTGTTCATTTTGAATTCCAATCTGAAAGATTAATTATTTAGTGTCATTTCACATACATATGCATGACTTAGTGGTAAAGATCGCACTCTTTGGAATGAGGATTTTGGGTTCAATCTTATTCGCTATTGAACAAAGCAAGACATATGTTGCAAATTTTTCTGCATGCACAGTTGTGAAAAAATACATAAACTTTACCAAGTTCTTTTCTTTGAGAGGTGTAAATTTATCCCAATCTGATTAAAATCCTTTGTGAAGACTAAACTTAGTGGATATTCTAATGCATTACAGTAATCTTCAAGTCTTATATTGTCTTGTAAATGATGTCAAAATAATGGTTAAAGCTAACAGTTAATGACTTCAAATTTTATCAACCACTAGTTATTTTTATTTCTCATTTAATAAATGAATTACAGTAAATATTAAGATTATTTTAGTTATAGTAAATAACACTTTATAGGAAATAATGGTTTTTACAATTTAAAATGTATATAAATTTTATGTAAAATGAACAGTCTGACTTAAATAGCAAAATGAACATTCTTAAAAGATATTAAGTTATTAAAAGTTATAAAGTGTAATTATAAAATGTTATTAATTTATACATTTGAAAATGCTTTCAAAGAATTAATTAGGCTAAGAAATTTTGAAATTTAAACTACACATATGATATGTTGTATAAAATATGGTATTAAGAATATGATAAAATTGCATTCAAAATTTTTCCAGATCAATACAACAATACCTCAATTGATTCAAAGTATCTACTGCAGTGCGAATTACTAATGTCTTTTATAACGTTACCTTTACAATAAGCTTAAAAATGACTTAAGGCCATTTCCTTGAATTTTAAGAATTGAAAATAACAGTTTCTTTTTATTATGTGGTAGTAAATTTTCTGTACACATGTGTGAAAAATATCCTAATTACAAGAAATAATTCAATTTTTAAGAAATCTAAATTAAAAGATGTTTAAATAATGTGCATTAATTGGCGAATTCTTAAGCATAAATCTAAATCATACATGTAAAAATTAACTGATGAATTCATCCTGTCATCCAATTCTTGCAACTTATTTTTATTATTTCTTTTTAAATAAAGCTTTTGTACAACTTTAACTAACATTAATACATTCTACATAATATTTATGGCTACATTATTTTGATTCTATACGTAAAGTAATAAATTTTTAGCACCAAATATTTCCAAACTAATTAATTTGCCCAAAACTATATTTAAAAAGTAAAGAACCAACAAATTAAATTGCTTTGTCAATTTTTTTATAATAAGAAATATTTTTGCTTTAAGAGGTGTGTCAAATTTTTATGCGAGCCTTCATAGTTAATGGAAAATTAATGATCTGACATTTTCTGTTCCCAACGTAAGAGTGTCTTATAAATTATGTTTTGCTTGTTTAGTGATTAAAAACAAATTTCCTTTGGCTTATTTAAAATAAAATGTCTAACTCACTCTCATCACTCAAGATTATTATCTTAATTGTATTTTGTCGTCAAACCGCACAAGTGGCACGCTGATTTTGGGAAAAATTTTTTGGCACAATATTTATCTTGATTTTAAAACAAGAAGGCTCTAATTTAACTGAAAATATGTCCATATTTCAGTTAATTGTGGCAGAAAATATTGTAAAAATGAACTTTTTTAGGATTAATTAGAATAACATTGCAATTTCTGTATTTTAAAACATTAAATTAATTATTTAATATTTAATTTAGAAAAAAATTGTTTTTCAAATTGATTGATCAAGAAAATCAAAATGCAGTTTAAAATAGAGTAAGAATAAAATTAAATTATTTGAATGATATGAATAAAAGTGTGAATAAAAGAGTGAAATAAAGCATGATGATAAAACGCTTAAGAATAAAATATATTAAAAGTCCTTAGTAAAGAATTGTTCCTTTTATTATTTTTATTATTATAAGATACATTTCCTCTATCCTAAATTTCAGAAATCTGACTGAGAATGCTTATTATATAAATTATTGATTGATGAAAAGAAAAAAAATGAGCTTGTGTTTATACTTGTTCTCTAAAACTATAAATTAAATTAAATTTTTATTAATTTTTATTTATAATTAAATATTTATTTATAAGTAAAATTAAATTAGAAAGGAATCGAAATATGAAATTTTTGTTTTTATTTATTCAAGCTATTATGCAAAAGGAAACTAAACTACAATAATTTCTGAAAAAAAATACCGCAACATTTGAGTTTATAATTTATATTTCGAACAATGTACGGTTTTTACCAATCAGTGATCACGTACATTTAAATACAAAACTGTCTTACTATATGATCTTCAAAACGGGTAGGAAGTAATTCAAGAAGGTATAAGCTGTTTTTAAAAGTGTTGAAATTTATGTTCACATGAAAAGTGTTAGTGCAATAAACAATTTTTCTTGACAACTTGGCATATTTGTTAATTTAGATTCTTGTTCAGTTTGAAATGTGTTATACTTATTTTTTTACAAGCTGTTTTTAATTCGGATAGTGGCAAATACATTTAACAGGCTACACTTAATAGAGTATGCTGGAATTAATTCTATTATTAAATATAAAACTTTCTATTTTCTTTAAATTAATAAATCGTTCTTATGTAATGCATATAGATTTATTTTTGTGAATGTATGCGGTTCATGAACTTAAGAATATTTTTTTTAAAAAAATTATTTGTAACTTATTTTTTTTATTTTCGTTTTACGCGTCTCTCTCAGCTTAAATCTATAAGTATTATTATTTTTTAAGCTACATATTACTATTCTTTTTACGATGTTATGAAAATGAGTTTGAAGATCTTTCTTTTTCCGGTAAATATAATTTTCTTATCAGAAATTTATTTTAACCATTAAAAGAAATTATGATTACATAAAGTTTGTATAAAGTTGTATTCTTCACCTGTTAAAATGCCATTCTTGAAAAATTTCAATCTTGGATTGCATTTCTCATAAGATTTTTTTTTTATTTTAAATTCGTCATAAATTTTAATATACATTAAAACACAAATTAAATAATTAGAGGTAAAATTATAAATTTTAAGTTTAAATGTTTTAAAAGTTCCAAAATTAAAATTAAGTGGTTTCTCACAGAAATTGCTTTATTTATAAGTTATAAGAAAATTTAGTTTTGTATGTAAGTCAAAATTTCATGGAAAATATAATCAAAGATAAATATTTTTATCAATATTAAAAATGTAAAAAATGACAAATCAATGTTTGCAAAATAGGAAATTAAAGAATGAAAACTTATTAAAACTTGAATGGTAAAATATGGAATAAATGTTTCTTTATTTAAAAGTTACCATAAACTTGTATGACTTAACTTTTAAATTTGTGGTTCCATATTGAATTTGTTACGAAAATCAGTGTACCTCATATTCTATTGACTGATCACTGCATGCATGTTTACTGTTTGTATTAGAACGTTACTAAGTTGCTTGAATGTTTCTTCAATATGAATTATATCATTTGTCTTATTATTTGTGCAATGAATATTTGTATTATCTCACTAATAAACATTTAAATTTCATTTTGCAATACTCGAAGAAATTCAGAAAACAAAAAAGTATTGAAATTTATTTATGTATGTGCTAAGAATTATGGAAAAATATATTCAATAAATAAATAGTTAGAAATCAACATTAAAATTGAAAATATTTCCTAGCTTGATGTAATATATAAAATATTAATATCATAAAACATAATAATTTTGATTTTAGTTTATTTAATAAGAGATATAGAAGTGTTCTTAAATGTAAATCTTCTTAATGTTAATAATTCTTGTCTTTATTAAACCTTTCATTATTTATTGCACATTTTCTTTTCAAAAGTATTTTTGTTAAGAATATTTTTTTACCTAAAATAGGAATTTATAAATTGCTTAAATTATTTTACTCTATATGAGAATTTTTTACGTGCAGGGATATCAAACTGTTATTTAATTGCTTACTATTAATTTACTTAATTGTGTTAAAATAAAAAAGATTAGCCTAGCTTGAAATTTATATTTTCTGTTAGTTAAAGTTATTATTTTTTTTAAGTTTCATATAAATTGTGTTTTAATTAATTAAACTTCTTTTGTTTTGGTGAGCAAATTACAGAAAGTTAAGTTTAACCTATATTATTTAATAAAAGTTTGCAAATATGCTTCTATGCTATTAGCATATTATTTTTACTTTATAAGCTAAAATTTGTTACAATGTTATAAATCAATTAATTTTCAAAGAAAAAAATCTATTGACTAAGATCCTTGCACTTCAAGGCAATTTCTCTCATGTCATGAAATCAAAATTATCATCTCACTAATCATAGAAGTTTGAATTAAAAAAAAATATTCAATTAGTTTATAGATTACTTCCTACATAGAGTTATTATAAGACTGCAAGAAAAATTCAATTATGATACGTTACTCAGATAAGGAAATTTGTAATCTCTTAAACTTATTTAATGATAAACTTACACGGCTGTTGCATTTTGAATGATACAGTGTCCTAGAATATAGTTGCTGTATTGTGATACAGTCGTTAATTTACTTTTCAGTTTCAGATGACCTAAAAGCAGTCAATATTGTTTCCTGGTAGAATAAACTAATTTTAAAATATTTTACATGTATATTCATATATAAAGTTTACTAGTCAGGCTACTGATTTAAAAGAAATTTAAACAGCAAGCAAAAAATATAACATAATGTTATAAAATTATTTATATAGAAATTGCTTTAATCAATGAATAACGAATTCCTTTTATTTAAAGCAAAAACTATAGTTGTTTTTTCATGTATACATATGAACTATTTTTATATTTACTTATATATTCACTTATGTTACCATTAAGGAGATTTATCTATCATAATAGTTTTATGATAGGTAAATCATTAGTGAGAAGATAGATAAAGCATTATTTGGTTAATACAACAATGGTTCTTTTTGGAAACAAAATGTTGCTTATTTTACTAAAATAAAAAATACTTATTATTGCTCAATTTACCATAAAGATTAATAAAAAAGCACTGTTTACACATTGGCTCCCATTGAGCTGATTATTAATTGGTAATAGTTATTTTTAGCTGCTTGAAGACAGCTGGTGGGGTACTATTTTCACTTAAATAAACAAAATAATTTTTAATAAAAGTAATGCAAGGTTCTCTAAAAACTAAAATTATTCAAGATATATTGAGAAATACACTAATTGTTATAACAGCAAAAAATTTATTCATCTATCATATCATTCAAAGATATACTTAAACATGCATGCTTTAGAATCCAAAGCTCAGATCTATTAAAAATAAATAACTATCACAATTATGAATGGTTGTAGAAACACTATAACACATTATTTCTTCAGAGAAATTCCGAGGGCTTGTTGAATCTTACAGTATTGAACTATATTACTTTGCAATGAAAATAGCTACTCCAGAAGATGTAATTAGTAATCCATGATATTTTAGTACTTTATATAACAACTCAGTGAATTTATGTCCCATAAAGCCATTTTTAATTAACTTTTTTCTTTCAGTGAGTAAATATCTCTTTATATATTGATTTGATACGTCATCCAATTTATATTTTGTGTTCCAGATATTCCACAGTTAACACTCCGTCTGGGCAGCAAATTAAGACATTCACATATCCAAGAGGGTAATGATGTTTACCTAGACTGCAGCATTATTGCAAGTCCATGGATCAGTGAAATCGGATGGAGATTTAGAGGGAAAGAGCTTCATACCAATACATCAGCTGGTATCATTGTTAGTAACCAAAGCCTAGTATTACAGAAAGTACAAAGAACATCCAGAGGTGATTATACTTGTGTTGCCAGCAATAGTGAAGGTGAAGGGGAAAGTAATACTGTCCTACTTAGAGTGCAATGTAAGTATATTTTCAATAATTATGCATGAATTACTTAATATAATAATGTTTCCACTTATGGTAAAAAATTAAAAAACAACAATATAAAATTTACTGAAAACATTAAAATTTGTAGATGTTATAACAAACTTAAATATGTAAATTAAGTTATATGATTTAAAATAAAATATGGATTTTCCTTCCTAATTATATAAAACGCAACAATAAATAATATTATCAATTAAATAATATTTAATTCAGATTGAAGAATATTTTTTATAAATTCACCAGCCAAATTATACTAATGAAATGGAAGAAACATGTTATCTCCTTTTTTTAAATAAAGCAAAATATGTAGCTGAAAGTTTAAAATTCTTTTTATTAGATAATTTGATTTTTCCAACTTTCAAATAAATCATGGACTGATACAAATTTATATATATTTAGCCTAGTCTATACTATGATTAAGAAGGAGCATGAAACAGTTATAAGATATTTAAGATAAATTATTAAATGATATGTATTGAAATACAGTAAATGAGAAATGTTGTGCTTAAATCTTATTTTTGAATAAAATATAAAAATCATTTGTTGAAAGTAAAACACTTATACATTTTTCATAGTTATTATTCAACTATACATGGTGTGAAAGATACTTGAATTTTATAAATTTATAATCTTTTTAGCAAACACTCTATAAACTCTTTCATTTTATCAAGATAAATTAGAAATAATTTCACTTTCTCTAACGGATGTTTTTTTTTCCTTTCAAGTAATCAAAAGGAATACATTAAATGTTTTTATTATATTTTATTCATGAATGATCTAACGTTTCGTTGGAAAAGAGATACAATATATTTCAAAGAAATAAATTCCATAATTTTATTACTTCATATAATAGATACGTGAAAATAACATTAATGTAATTGAAGTGTAAATTTTCGATTCTTTATTTTCTTTTACTAAATTATAATTCATTAATATTTAAAAAAAATAATAAAACTTTGGCTTATTATCCATTGTATTTTGTTACGTCACTTTACTTGGAAATAAAAACTTTAATATCAAGTCTGTTGCTTGCTATCTAAGGGAAAAAAATTGTTTTTTACAAAAATTCCATTTTTAATGCAAAAATATTATGGAAGTTTTCAGATACAAAACTTCCAGAATCTGTTTTCTCATAGAATATTAACATCCTTTAGTATGGAAGACAACTTTTTGTTGTTTGACGAAGAGGGCAAGAGAATAAGTTTGCCTGGAGAAGACACTATAGTCTGTTTGTCTTCTTTAGGTGGGGTATTCATTCACCTTGTACTTCATTTCATATTCTTTCGTATTCCCTTCATGGAGGAAATCGGAAGAAAATGAAGGAATCCGGAAAGAGAGAGAGCGTAGCTCTCCTCAATTCCTCTAATTCTGTTAGGATGTCCTTTTCAAGATAGAATGATGTTTCCGCTCCAAAGAAAAGGAGATGACTATGAATAGGGAAATACTTTTCGTATTCCTATAGCGTTTCATTTTTTTCCACATTCTTTCTTCTTTTCGGTTGTCTTTTCTAGTTTCGACAAGTTTTCAAATTACTCACTTGGCAGTCGTTCAGAATTTGTGCCAATTTGGTATCGCCTAAATAGAATAGTGAGAAAACGATTAATATAGTTATCTGCTTGGTAGGGGATTAGATGTGATTGAAATACTGGATTACTGCCAAGAAATCAAACGCAATTTAATAGCTACCATTGTTGTAGAGTTGGTTTTGAAAGAAATTAATATTACTGGTGAAGCTTTATTAGCTTTATTCTTTTATGTTAGTTTGACTATTCATTTTTAGATGTTGCACTTTACTACCTGAAGTGCCTTAAAATATGAAATAATTTGAACATCGTATTGAAGTCCTATTATTACAACAATAAAATAGAACATGGCTTTTAACAATATTAATAATAATGCACAGTATTCTTGGTATTTGAGTTTACATTTTAAATAGGTATTTGAATTAACGAAAGCAATATAGTATCAAATTACAATAAATTGCCTAGTTATTAGTAATGTTATTGCAGACTAGAATTTCAGTATTCATAAATAAAATCGAAAATATTGAAGTTACAAGGAAACATATTTCAAAGTTAAATGCGTAATTTCCTTAAAATATTATTCTTTTTTACTCAAAATATAAAATAATTATTGACGAAAGCATACAGTTATTTTTAGAAAAACGATAATGTTTCATGAAATTATGTTATTTATGGAACTATGTCTTCTCAGTTAATTTATTCAATATAATGCATTGTAAAACATATTTAAAATGGTATGATTTTTGTATTATTTAATTTTTAAATAAATTTCTTTGAATGACTTTAAATAACTAATTTATATTTTGTTTTAATTTAATGTATTTTAATTATAAACTGAATACATCAGTATTTTTTGTTGAATTCTGTGCAGATTATATTAGAATGCATATGACTCATAGCTATTAAACATTTATGTGCATTTGAAATATACGAAAATCTATTTTCTTTAAAATTCACTAAATTATTTGTTAACCTCACATAAATTTTCTTCTGTATCGTTTAATTATCATAATTTAATGAGAATATACTTATGATAATGTGATATGTTTCTTTCTGATTTGAAATACGTTATGAGTAAATAGAAAAACCAAAGAAAAAAAATGATGTATAGAAAATTGAAATGAGATTTAATTTGTGAGTGAAAGATAAATCACAGTTATATTTAACGAAAATATATTATTTTTTACTCTTTTGTTCACATATTTCGCTTTAATTGAAACATCCAACTCTGAAAATGTGAGACGGCTAACGTTTCTGGTTAAGTCATCAAAAATTTAAATGAGTGTTATTCACATGCAAATTATTGCATTTGCATCTGACGCGTTTTATTCCACATTATTTTGTCTTATAATTTATTATTGTTTGAATGAATAAAAAGTGCTTCATAAACATATTCAGTAGACACAATATATTAAATTGTTTCTAGATCAACATAAACACCATAAAAAATGTTTCTATTTCAGCTTCAATATTTATTCCTCTATTTAACCATGCGTTTTTATATTTTTCTTTTGTTATTTTTGAAGCAATAAATAATTTCATATGTAACTCTTATTTAATGAACTATTATATAGGATCACATTGAATCTTAACAGTACGATAAAAAATTCCGCGTTAAACAGTTCTTGAACTGAATTGATTTGATATTTATACCGGGTATTTTCCTTTTTAATGTATTTGGATCAGTATACACATTATTAAAATGGTTATGATACCATTAAAATTTACGCATTCAAAGATTATTAATACATTTCATGAAGAATTTCTGGTAAAAAATAACATTTTAAATGTGTTTAAAATTTTGTTAAATTTATTTTTTAAATATATATTTATAAATTTATAAGAATAATGATATTATTTTGAAACATTTGCAGTGTTATCAGTGAACATTTATTTGTTGTACTTCAAAATTTTAATCAAGCAAAACATTTTAACACAATTGAAACCTGAGTTAAAGCAAGTTGTTTTAATTCCTTACATCTGCAATGAATAAAAAATAATAACTAGAACACGAATGGGAGTATTTTATTAGAAAAGCAATCTTACAAAAAGCTTTAATAAGATCAGATGACAAAATTTCTAATCAGATGCATAAAATTTCTAATTTTTTAATGTTTTCCAATTTTAAAAACGCTATAACATAAAAAGTAGCTCTTAAAATAAAGTTTGTACAATAATACTTTATGTTTTATTAATATGCGTTAAACTCTAACAAAAATTGATTGATTAATTAAAAATTTACAAATTAATATTTTGCACAGAATATAATAAAATATGTTTTTTCTTACTAATGTTTAATTAATTTTAAATATAATAAATTTATTTATGTATAACATTTATAATTTATAATGACGGTCAGTAACATTTAAATATTATTAACTAAACTTTTGAAATTTGAGATAAAGATATCTTTTTTTGATTTTTATTTAAATAAAAAATAATGAAATAGTTATTTTATATAAGAGTTTTATTTGCTTTCAAAATCGATATAATACGCTACAACAAGAAATTTATTTTAGAAGATCAAAAAATATTAGAGTAAGTAAAATGAAAAGGCAAAAAAAAAAAAAAAAAACTTTTTCTTTTCAAGAACCAATCTGAAAGTACGTGATTTTTTCCAAATTGGATTCTACTAGCAAATGTTCAAGTTTAAATCACAATCGAATTACTTATTTTCTTCTCTCAAAGTATATATACAGGCTTCAAATTGAATTCAATAAAATATTCAAGAAAATGTATATAAAAAATTGAAAAATAACATTAGGAATTAATTTAATTTTATATCTTCAACAATCTATTATATTTAAAGAAAAATATGTAAAAGTGGTAATTTAATTGAAAGAAAATTTGTCTCTATTGGTTTTGCGAAAGTTGCTTTTTTCTGTCTTTAACACTTTTTTCCAGTTACTTTATTCGTCTTGATCATTTAATACCTTATTTAATAAGCCTTAATTATTAAAGGAATAACTAGTTTCACTAGAGATTTAAAACATTAAATAATGATCTTCTGTAAATTTGCTTATGTAACGAACCAGTTTTATTAAATTTATCATTAATTATCTAAATAATGAGAGCATTTAACTTAGACATGAAAGAATCCTGTTCAGAACAGTCTTCGAATATACTATTATATTGTCAGGAAATGATTTATTTCTAATTAATAACTACTCTTTCAATACATTAACGGAAAGTTTGTTATTTCAGATTATTCCAAAGTATTTAAATTAATTAAAATATTGTTACTTCAGATTATTCCAAAATATCTGATAATAAAATATTAAGTGATGTTACATCGCCATGCGATGTTACTCAGCACATAAAGCACATCCAATTAATGCATGTACTGTACATACAAACATTAAGATATTGTGTATTTTAAATTAAAATATAATTTAAACTATTGATAAAAAATTAAAAAATATGAATAAATTTCTTGGTATTGATGATTTTCGTATCTGATTAATAATCTTAATAATCTTTTTAATTTAAAATTAACATTAACATAGATATCCCTCTAAATCATGAAATTTAAGTTTTAAAATATACCTGTAAAAATGAAGATAATGAAATTACGAACAAATCTTTCTTTTTTATATATTTTTATTGAAACCTTCAAAAACGTTTATTTTTAATAAACATGTTTCTTTTCAATATCCAAAACTGATTTGACTAAAAAAAATACTTTCTTCTTCATACTTTTGAAAAGAGACTTGTAAAAAAGTTTACTTTGAGAAAAACTAAAATGCCCTTATCATTCGTTCCCGTAGTTGAAATATGCTACATATGAATTGCTAAATAAAATCGTGTTTCTTCAGAGTGTTATAAACAGTAAACGGTATTTATACCTGATTTCACATGAAGACATAATATAATAAATATAAAACTTTAGATTTATATAAATAAAATATCAGGAGGTACACAAAAAATATAGCAAATACCTATTATTAAATGACTAGCATTTAATTGTTCTATAAAAAAATTAACTGTTAAATATAACATCAATAATGTAATAACTCTGATAAATCATGAAATTTTCATCATTTCGTATTACTATAAATAATTCCAGAAGTAAAAAATTATAAGGAAGTCCTAATTTTTAATGTTTAATTATTAAATGGAAAAAAATTGAGTTTTAAAAATTATTAAAAAATAACTATTAAACTTAAATAAATAACTTAAATTGCTTATATTACCATATTAGAAGTTGATTTAAGATATGTTAAATAAAGCTGAAAAATTTTTTAAAATACTCATTATTTTTCAAAATCACTTAATTTGTTGAATGATTAAAGTTAAAAATTTTAATTAAAATTTATAGAATTTTAACTGTATCTATTTGAGAAATGTAAACAAATTATCAGATAGTTTAAAAAAAATAAATACATGTACACATGAGAACTGTGGCCTTTTTATCCCCATAAATTGTTATTTAAACCATTTTGTTGACAAGTAAGGCCCAAAATCCAATCTAAACATTGTATAATTTCTTGTAGAGAATATAAAATATAATTTCTGTACTTGCATATATATGTGTTGAATTGGAATTATTAGATTTAAGCGACTTTCACAAAGGATAGGCTGTGGTAGCCCCTAGAACTCGGAATTTTTATTTCCGAAACTGCAGTCCTCGTCGGCTGCTTACAACATGCCTTTCAGAATAGTAAGCCAAATGGGTGAATATCGAAGAGACAAGGAGCAGAAGCAGTCTATTTACTCATCAGTATATCATTTATGATACAGGATGTCAAAGCCTATCCCGCTTGGCAAAATAAGATCGATGATAAGCAATGGCTCAGCTGATGAACGAGTATAATACTGATCAAAGTAGAAGTACCGCCATTCAGAGTGGTCTATTACAATTTAGAAATAAATTCATGTTACCCCAAGAATCTAAAATCCTAGTTCCTATATTTTTTATGATGTGTGAAAGACTAATCCCATGGTTTCTAATAATATTTATCATCACACTATCATTTCCAAATGTATTCACAATAATAACTCATGAATAGCTTCTATGAACTGTGTAGTTACAGATTTGAATTTTTAAATTGCCACAATCTGTTTTCTATAAAAACATGCTATGATCTTATGGCTACTGAATCTGCAGTATCGTGAAGAATATTTTTCTCTAAATATTTTGCCTCATATACATATAACTTTTCGATAATAATAGCAGATCTTTACAAACCATAACGTAACATTTAACTAATGACATCATTTAAATTACATGACACAGTACTTAAATGTTATTGAAGATCATTCTACATCTTTATGAAACCTGACACAGTTTATTTCTGAAGGTTCAAGCACTTCAAAGAAGTTTTCTCGATCTCGAAATAAAATGTTTATAATTACAATTTGAGGCATCATATCAGAAAATTAGAAAATAATATATCGTTAAAAGACCAAATTAATTTCAATGAAAGATAAACATTAAAAACATAAGTATATAAAATAAGTAAAGATCTTTTACAAGATTTATATATTTTGTTCTTTTAATAATAATTATAACATTACTTTTCAAATTTATGGTAGTCCGGTTAACTTGTTTAGTGTAAACAAATGAAAAAGTCTAAATAAAGTTAATTAAATAAAAATAAATAAATTTATTTATATTGATTACAAATATTCGTTTTATAATTGAATAAATTTCTTCTATTCCTCAATTTTATTATATAACAAATTTAAATTCATTGTACTTTATTTAAAAATTGAAAAATAAATCCTAAGAATATTTGGTATACATTAAATATGATCACTGAAATTAATAATGAATATGGTCCTACTTGTTAATAATATACTATATAAAATCTATATTATTACACAAAACGAATGTTAAATAATTAATGGAATTATTCGACATTAATAACTTGTAAAATATTTGGAACAGAGAAAATCATACTTTATTTAATTCATACTGAAGAAATTTTTTTTTGTCGTATATCAGTTTAAATTAGATTTAATAAGAGAATCACGTTAATTATTTGAAACATTAAGAATAATACTTAGTATTACGTGATAATATTTTTATAAATACACCTATTTTGCTCATTCATTTGTAGTGATATTGAATGAGAGAAATAATTTTAATTCAGCATGACATTCCTGAGTAAATGAAATGTTCTTTATACTGTTGTTGTGTCGGCTGGTACGCAATAAGAAATATCATCTAAATTGTGCTTACCTAAACCATTCTCTTATATATATATATATATATATATATATATATATATATATATATATATACTTATAAATATAAATATATTTACATGTACTTATGTGTAAGTATATGTATAGGCGTTTTAGTTATAAAATTTATTTTATAGATATAATTTTTGTATTATTCTATTATGAAATTTTATACTAAATATATAATCATTATTTATTTCTAACATTCATAAATTTTAACAGAAAATATATTCATTTGCTTAAAAGTCAGTCAATTAATAATCATTTTTTTCTAAATATGTATGTCTTTTCTCTCTAATATTATTTTGTTTCTAAAATAAAAAGAAATTCTTACAAAAATATTTCTACATTTCTAACATATTATTGAAAATCATTTTTGAGAAACAACTACAAAAAATAAAAAGTGTCTTGACTAAAAATACACTGATTACAAAATGAGCGAGAGCATTCATTTTTGGTGGAAAATTTCAACTTCAAAATTTGCATTTTCTAGGTAGTCTGTTTGGGATTTGAGTACTGCATTTTATTCTTAAGAGGAGCCTATAATTCTCTTTTTCTACTACTTATTTTTATCGATGAAAAGTTTATTGTATTCTTATTTATTTATTCAATCATATTTTTCTTGCAGATAGTCCTTTCTGTAAGCCGGGGCAGAAAGTGGTTTATGGAGCTGCAAGACACGAAGCTGTGAAGGTAGTGTGTGAGGTTGAAGCGGATCCTCGGCAACTTAGTTTCCATTGGGAATTCAACAGTTCTTCAGACAATCTTCAAGTGTTAACGTTCGTTGCGGATGGGCTAAGAAGCGTGGCGACATACACTCCTCGAACGGAACAGGATTACGGGACACTTCTGTGCATTGCGGAAAACATTGTTGGAAGACAAAAGGATCCTTGTGTTTATATCGTCGTTCCCGCGGGTAATTAAAATAACATTTTCCGTGTAAAATAAACACGATAATACCACAAACCGGTCCCAATATCTGGTATAAGAGATGTGTTTCGTGCATTATGTGATGCAAATCTACGTGAAAACGAAGATTAAATTTTGTTCCGTTACGTAATTTTTGACTGGATATCTATACCATATGTCAATTTTATATTTTCCAAATTACTTATATTTGTATACTCTTATGTTGCTGTGGACAAAGGAACGAAATTATATTCTTTTATTTATTTCTACGTTCAACGAGGAGTTTATTGGAATTACTTTGTATAACATACATAATTCTATGGCTGAATAGAAAAAATACTTATATTTAATTTATATCGTATTACATATTTAATTTCATAGAACGGAGACTTAAGTGGGCATTTTCAATTTATTTAAATTTAAAAAGAGATAATAATTTGAAATGTTTTTATTTTTCATTATTTCTAGTTGGAGTTCAATAAAGTATTAATGTTTAATTCTCACAACTGTTCACTAAAAAATCTTTTACATGATTTAAATCATGTAA